>CM031859.1:88202996-88387651 GCA_018697195.1 Certhia americana | reverse complement strand
CTCTGTCTCTGCCCAGCTAGGCGGGTGCCACCTGTCCGTAGCGCCGGCTCGTTAGGGACGCAGCTACGACGCGACTGCTCCCCCCGCTGGCTGCCTGCCCCCCCCGGTAGACATAAAATACTGATAGGGGGCCGGCGCGGCGCGGGAGACGCACGCCGGTGGAGCCGCGGGCCGCCGCCTGGAGAGAGGTCACGGGGGACCGGAGGGACGGCGAGGAAACTGATACGCGCGAGTGCGGCTTTTGGTCAATCCAGTGCCACAGCTGGTGCTTGACGGACCTGGCCTCATAGGTCCTTAATTGGGTGCCCTTGTGCTTTTACAATTTATCTCTTCCGCCAGGCGTTTCCTCGTCATTTCCTCTTTAATCAATCACAGTAGTGTCTGCTGATATAACTGCCAGAGCTGTGTTCAGCTGACTGCACATCTCTTTTTTTAGTCACCTGCAGAGGTCGATTCCTCCAGTCGATCAGGAGCTGCTGGAAAAGAAATTACTACTGAGTTATGTAGATGGTTAATCCTGGGGGAAAATACACAGAACCAATTGCTGTGCTGTCCTAATTATATGTGTTCTATGAAACAAACCATGTCATCATCAACCCTTTCTGATGGTGGAAAAAAAGTGCTGCCCCTCCTTTTTTTGAATGGAGACACGGAGTTTCTTCTCTCCCTCCCCCCCCACCCCCCCCCCCTTCTTTTTTTTACAACTATCCAATACTGTTGTCTGGACTCTAAACTTTAATCCCGAGTATTCATATACTTGCCAATCCGAAAATAATAAACTATTTCACAGTTGATAGAAGAGTCCAAATACATGCAGTACATTTCACAATAAGTTTTGTTTTGACATTTATCTTGCTGTAGTCATTCTGCAATTGGCTTCAGGCACGGCATACAAAAGATTTTTTCCAGAACAATGTTCGACACATTCATAGTTCTCATCTGCTGTGCTGCTTCTTGAAAGAAAGGACACATAATCTGATCCATAAATAGATTGTAATGCATTTGTATACGAGTGTCCCTTCTGCTGAACATGTGGGGAATGATAGCTTTGCCAAGCTGTGCTTTTAAGCCCGCTCTTTTGCTTAGTTTTCATATAATGGATTGAGTATATTGCCAGTGTGTCATTGCTTTTTCGCCTCGAACGATGTCTTGAAAAAATATTCCCCATTATATAATATTGAGCAAACTTGTATTTGCACCTCCCCCTTCTCCCCCAGTGTCATTTGATCCTGTTTTTTTCCTCTGCTGCCCCTCCCCCGTGTCGCGCCTGTGCTGACGATAGATGTGTGTCGTTTTCTGAGTTCCAGACGAAGAACATGTTCGAAAACCCTATGCTTTCTCTCCATCTGCAGAGTGGGATTATCATACGCTTACTCGGTGTCGTTGTCCTGGTCCTTTACGGACCGAGCGCGGACAGAAGGAATGGTGGGGGGCCTGTTGATGGGCTCCTCGTGGCCGTTCTGTGCCCTCGGCCCGTGAGCGCTGTGCGGCGCGTTTTTGGCACGGGGCTGGGGGTGGCGGCTCCGGTTGCTGCGGTTCCCGTCGGGGAGGCTGCAGGCCAACCTCCCTCCCCTCTGTTAGAGCGAGCGCTGACCTTTCCCCTTCGGGAGCAGCTCGGCGGGATCCTCCCTGCGAGCAGGCCCCGGGGGGCCGTGGCCCGGCCGGTGCCGCAGCAACGGTGGCGCGCCGCCTGCGGGGTGGCCCTAGGGGCCCGGGCCCGGGCTCGGCCCCGGCCCTCCGTGCTCGCTGCGGGCAGGGGGACGGGCCGCGTGGGAGCGGCCGCCGCCCCGTTCAGGGTCCGGTGGCCCGGGGCCGGTGGTGGGTGCCCGCCGGGGGGCCCCCGGGGCCGGTGGTCGAGGGGCTCTCCGAGGCGCGGCGGGGGCCGGTCGGCGCCGCTGGCGGCAGGGGGATGTGAGGAAGGCTGTGTCTGCTGCCGCAGCCTGGACCCTCTCGGCGCTCGCCGCCCATTGCACGGGAAGTACCCTCCTCCGCACCCTTGTCTCCGCGCCGGGCAGGGCTCTGCTTGAGCGTTCTCGGTTCAAGCGTTCTCCGTGTCTGCATCATGTCACAATCAGTGGAGTGGATGAGATACAGGGCGAGCGGTGTAGCGAGGGGTAGTTTGCCCGGCGCGGCTCTCTGTGAGCCTTGCGCTCCAGCGTCCCCGGCGGCAGCCGCAAGGGGGTGCGCCAGGGCTCTGGCTCCCGTGGCCAGGATACCGGCACGCCCAGAAATGACAAAAACCACTAAACATCGGGACGGTGTGTAGCGGAGGAGCGACGGGGGGTAAAGTGAAATTAAGACCGCTTGGCGGAGGAGCGGTAAGTAGCGTGGGTCCCTTCGGCCGGGGCTGGGACAGGGGAGGTGAGAGTTTCGTGCGAGTCGGGACCTTTCTCGCCTGCCTTGCCGTGATAGTGTGCTCTCGTGCCCTTCCTCTGGCGTGGCCAGCCCTTTCTTGGGATTCACCTCTCCGGTTTGACTGCTCTCCCGCAGGACCAAGTCTGGATGAGGAAGCCCGGTGGATCCGGGGTCACTATTCAGCCGCCGGCGGCGGTCAAGCCGTTCAGCGGGTGTCGCCCCCTGGTTTGTAGAGCAGAGCTGCGTTGCTCCTGCTGCAGCTGTCTCTCTCTGGGGAAATTGTGATGATCTCAGACACTCGGGGTTATTCCCTCTTCCGTTTTATTTTTTTTTTCAGTAGTGGCCTAGTCAAACAGTGATGCTCCCTCATAACGATATTACGTATTCCTTTCGTGTTAAAACCGTGCCGCCATCAATATTTTAGTTTCTTGGAGTGCAACATGTTTTGTTGTTACCGACTTATTATATTGTGTAGCGTCTCCTGACTGTAGCTACCCCCCCCTTATTAATTTAGACTAGCCCTTATTTTGTCGTCATTGCTTGATCAAGCCCAGATTCTGACACCCATACTAACCCTAACCACACAATGCTATCATGTAGAGTATATACGCTGGGTACACTCTTGCGACACGGCTCTTTTTCGTGGACAGTGTCGTTGTGACGATGAACAGCCCTCTAGTTTCATTTGTGTATATCCAGCCACCGTATCTTTTTTCTCGCTGATTCCACACACGACATTCGTGCTCTTTGGATTACAAAGGCACGCTATCTGCGGTGATTGCTTGCTTTTCGTTGCATTGCGTCCTTCACGAGTACACCATCATTGTGTTATCGTGTCTAAACTGCACCCGGTGTTCTAAAACCCACCAAGCGGGTGCAATGTGCTTCATACGACATTAGGAGTTGGTCTTTCTATGAGCATTTAGTGGAAGAAAGGAATGGCCTTGCTATAGTGTACTTCGTTGAAGTGAGCAATGTGCACTGTACTTTATCTGCGTCAGAATTCAAAGCATTTGGTTTAGAATTCAAGATGTTGCAACCCTCAAGAAAGAGGGGAGGGTAAAATGGAAATGTTAACGTTGTGAGTGCTTTGTATGATTTTTCGGCAGGCTTGCAAGGATTTTTACTGTAGAAAAGAAATTCAAAAGTTTAGCTGTTTGTGTTCAGAAGAAAATTCAAAAGAACAGCATTTTTATGGCTAGAGCTTGGAGCTTTGTTAGCAGTATGTAGAGGTTTATGTGGCCAGCATTTCCACTGACTTTAATGGCTTTTGACAAGAGTTTCTGTGATTGTAAAAAATGTAGCAATGTCTCAAACTTCATCTTGAGGCATACCTTGAAGTTCCAAGGTGAGTGTGACATAATGGACTTACCTTTGGGGTTTGTATAGAAATCCAACAAAATAAGATGCAAGAAATGCTTTCTTTTCTGAATGCATATGTTCTATTCTAATTTTTTTCTGTATCTTAGGAAATTATTTTTACTACAATCTTGATAAAAGAATAAGCATTTTTTGGATAAGAGTTAGCTTTTGTAATTGAAAGAAAATATGGCTTTGGATATTCTTAGCAGGGTAGTGTGTTCTGTTGATTTAAAACTTGATTCCTACTTGTACAGTTAAACCTAATATACCTTTATATCAGGTTTTCCAACGACTGTGTGTTGGCTTGCATATAAAGTTAGAGTGATAAGAAACTGGTATGATGGAGAATCAACAAGTGCTTTGTTCCTGTGAAACTTCTGACTTCAGCCTTGAGGGCTTTTAGCAACTTTGCACTGGTAACAAGTATGGAAAAGCCTGAGATTAAGTTATAGAAAGTATTTTTTTTCCTTCTTTTTGTTGGGCTGTACATGTTCATTCTTGCTTTATTTAAAGGAGCTTAAGGCTTTATACTAACAGTAGGGTTAGAGTTTCAGGTGAAGGTTTTGTGTATAACTTAATTTTTAATTTTTTTAAATAAGTATCCTATAGTGTCATACTTCTCTATAGGAACTTTCCTGCCTTTAATTTTGATTTCTTTTGTGCACAGGTGTCATTGTACGTACCTCTAATTACCCACTTCTTGCCAAAGCTAAAATTTAATTCCTAATTCAGCAGTAAAGAACTAGCATTTACTTTAACATATGGGATACAAATGCTGATAGGCAGCTTAATCAAAATTTTTAAAAAGCTTGTCAGGTGTCAGTAGGAAAGACTTTTCTTTTTCTCCTTTTTCTAATTAGCCTTTTATAATTAAAGCTAAGGCAAAGGCATGTCCCTTAGGAAGAGCATAGCTATCAAATGGATAGGATTTATCTCAGACAATACTGATCAGGATAGAAATTTTCAGTTTGACCAAGGGAAATATTTCCCTGCAAACAAATCTTCAGTTGGCATGCTTCTAGATTAAATACTCACCTCCAGTGACACTTGGCATTGAAATTCGTATTTAGAAACAGGGAAAAAAACCCAGAAAAACTCCAACATCCCACCAGAACGTTATTTACAAGCTTGATTGCTTTCAGACTCCTGATTTGTATGCATTTGTCTTTAATGTTAAGACTAGTAGAGGGCTTGCTTAGGTTTTTTTCACAATGGGGGTCGGCCAGTTGCTGGAGGCATTGATGGCAGAGGTGGGGTTGTGTCAGTGGCTCTGCAGGGTTCCTCCGGGGGTGACACTGAATCTGCCTTGGACTTGGTGCCTCTGGACAGGGGCTGTCACAGTGCCATGGAGGGCACCTCGACTGGCAGTGGCTTTGCCACCTGCCTCGCTGGCTGGCAGTGACAGTGGCTGGCACATACTGCTATTCCTGCTGCCTCGCTTCCCTGCACAGGTGCTGGTGCAAAAGTATTTAATTTGAATTAGTATCTGACATAAGGGACTGTGCTGTAAGTATTTGGGTGTTACAAGAGCCTTTTTCTTTCTAGTGCATGCAGTGCTAGGTGTACACAACATAAAGTTGCAAATACTGTAAAAGTCAGGAGGGGTTTTCATCTCACACTGTTTAAAAGGCCATTGAGACCTTGCCTCAATAGAAGTCTCATTTCTTTAACTTCATAGTTACCTTTTAAAACTGTAGTATCACTTTTGGGTAACATTTTTCTGTTTTGCCAGTTCAGATCTCTAGCTGGCCTCTAACCGTTCTAGGAACATGTATTAGTCATCAGAAGGGGGTTGAGGAAATAATAGTGACTTTTGCATGGTAATGGTTAGTGTTTTTTAGCAGTTGCAGAAAGTAATTGCAAGTTGAAGTAACTGCAAGCCACACTTGGAAGTTGCTGAAGTATCGAAATTGGTGAAATGTCAGAGGTGGAGCTGAAGCAGCAAACTTGTCATTAAAGGTCAGCTAGAAAGGTTCAGACTGCACACACTTTCTCAGCACCATGTCTTTGCTCTCAAATTTCGAGTAATGTCCCGATTAAAAGGTATCTTTATGACCCCTACATCACACCCCTGCTTCACACAGAGAAGTAAGTTCAGCAGGAAGGAGGTGGCATTGGAAACTTCCCTCTTGCAGCAGGCTTCTTCAATCTGCTCCTTCTGCACAGAGCCAGAGCAGCTTAGAGAGCAGAACTTGCAAAAAAATACAGAAAAAGTGCTGGACATGCAGCTTCTGCCCTGTGAGCAGGGAAGAAGGAATAACCAGACATGACAGCCATGACAGTGACAGTTCTTTATTGCGTGATGAGAAGATACCCTTATGCATCATAAAAACAGGATTTAGGTGACATGCCTTGTTTTGCTCTTCTCTTCCAGTGCCATTTTTGTTCTTTATATGTTCTAAAAAAATGCATTAATTTGCTGGGGTTTTCCCTGTTAGCCTGTGAAGCCAAAGTTATGTCTTCCAGCAGCTGCTGGGGCAGAAAAAGCAGCCTGATCCTTCAAGGAAAATCACCCCTTTTAGCAGCAGCCCACAGTTTGACTGGCTTAAGAACTAATGGAACCATGCCCAAGACAGTAGTACTACAGACTAAATCAATACTAAAATTAGAACAATTTGTTGTTTTGATTTTTGATTTGATCTTAATGTGAAGAAAAATTTTGGTGTTCCCCAGTGTTTCTGCTTGCTTTTAGCTTCAGAGTCTTGAATGATTATCTTATGACCAACATTTAACTGGAGAAAACACCTAATGGATTTCAATGAAAAAAATCTTCTAATTGCCCATTTTTAAAATATTCTATGCGTTTTTGCAATCAAGGAAACCTTTAGGCATGTAATGAAATGAAAAACTGCTGAGAAGAAAAACATTGACAAACCTTTTTTCTTTAAAGGGTACAGTTCAAACTTTTAAAAAGTATCTGTCTATGCTATGAATAATTCTGTTTTGTTAGAATTTTGTTCAGTGGGGGCAGAGCTGTGCTCCTGGCCCTGCTGTGGCAGGGTCAGTTGTCCTCTCCCCCTTTCTGGAAGGTCTTCCCCAGCTCCCCCAGGTGTCCATGTTGCATGTCAAGGAGCGCTCTGGCATGAGAACTTTGTCCTGTGCAACTTGCAGGCTGCAAGAATGGTCCCACCTAGTTAGAGCGTGGGCTGGCACGGGAGGTGCAGAGGGCTGAGCGAAGGTGGAGACTTGGAGCATGCTGATACAGTAGGTTAGTAAATGTGGATTAGTAGGTTAAACAAGCTGGCATTTAGTCTTGAGTAAGAGCAGTGTGCTTGAGCAGTTACTGCATGGAAGCTCTGATGCTATTAACTCTCTATTGGGCTCGCTTCCTGCACGTTTATGTGGCCATACCCCAGGCTGCAGCCCAAAAAACAAATTTTGTTTAAAATATAATTAAAGTCATTAAATAAGATTATTGGAAAGGTTAGAAGATGCTGAAAAGTTATTAAATAATTTTGTTCCTGTTGCTGTGGTGGGAGGAATATTTTTCATGCATGAAGGATCCTGTTATTTTGGTTGGCAGTATTATGTGGAAACAGTATCCTCCTGGATGATTCTTTTATATGTATAAATAGCTGAATTAGCATAGCTAATGCTTAGTAAGTGTATGTGGAATTAATCAGTCCTAAAACATAGGCATTAGTGGAATAAACTAGATAATTCAGTGGTTTAGGATAATAGCTGCTTTCAGAGTAACTATTATCTTTCTGGCTTTAGATTGTTCCTCCCACAGTTATCAAAAAAAAATTACAAATCTCCAGGGTTTAAAAAAGAGAATAAAACTGAATTGCAAACACTGGAGACATACAATTTGTATCTTTTTCCAGAGTACTTTTTCACTTTATGAGCGTATTAGTAAAAAATCTGTAAACCTTATTTCTGTGGGTTCCGGCAGGCCTAACCTAGCATTGCTGTTCCAGATCTGCTAGGAAAAGCTGCAAGTGTTACCCAGTGATAACCAGAGAAGAGCTTTGACATAGGTCTGCAAAGGACTGACAGCTGATGTGACAGTGGTGGGCTGAATGGCAATTCAGAGGCGCTCTGCTTGCATTGGTGCTCATGTACTTTTGCAGAAACATGTTCCTGCTTTTTTTTGTGTGTCCTTTAGCAAGTAAAAATTTCTCTTTCTGAGGTGGCTTTGATTGCTATCAGTTCTTGATTAATTAATGCCTTAATTTTGAGGAAGAAGGAAGTAAATGGGAAAAAATGCAATTTACTTGTAATTTGTGATGCTGCTGTTACTTAGTCCCAGTCATATTCAAGTCTTGTTTTCCTGTCAAGTATTTGTAGTACTTGTAGTACTTGTAATACCAGGCATATCTATGATCAGTCACAATTACCTTTTGATTTGCAGGGCTACATTTTTTACCTAAAAACTGTTACTTTGTTGCAAATAATGGAAAAAGAAACCTTAAGATTTTTTATACTTCAGAGACCCCAATTCCAGAGAGATCATACAAGTAATCTGTTCATGATACAAAATGTGATGTATTTAAGCAACTTTGGTAGGTATATCCCTTTTGAGTGTACAAAGTTTGGCAAACGTTCCACACAGAAATGTGTTTCTCTACAGGATCCTTTGAGAAGAAAGAAAAAAAATATCCCTAGGGAAAGGCATTTTTGCCATGTAAGCAAATTCCATGAACACATGCGTGTGATTTATCTACAGTGGTTTTGATAGTTCAGTTTTGTGTAGGACTTCTCCAAGTTGAAATTTTAGAAGGTCTTAGCCTCCCTATGTCAACCAAAGTATTCTATTCAGTGATTGATTTTTCTCTGGGAAGTTGTAGCATCATGGAACACTGTTTCCCAGTGTTTTTCTTTGCTTTGCTTTGCCTCAGTTTTGAAATCTGCTTTGTGGATTGTCCTAAATAAAGGTGGGACTTAATTCCTCCCTTTTCTGGGGAGTTTTCCATTTTAGGTGTAATAGTGCCAGGATTAGCAACTGAAGTTATGATTGAAACTGGCTTCATTTTTATGTATTTCTGCAGAAGTGTCCTAACCGCAGCTTTATAAAATAGTTGTGCAGTCACACACAGAGATGTCTGCCATGCCGTTCAAGAGTTCTTCCTTGTCATGATTTAAATCTGTTTCATTTCACAATTACTTCATTTATTTATAGGGCATTTGTGGGAGCTTGTTGATAGTGTCCTTGCTAAGGAGAGTGCAGCAACACTTGGTGACAGATCTGCAGTCTGAATTGTTTAAAAGACTGTCTTTGCAAAATAACAAATGTTAATATTAATGTCTCTACAGCTCTTGAGAAGCAGTGTGTTGCAGGACAGTCAGTCTCCTGTCAGGCAGCAGCAGCCTCAGCAGCAGGAAAGGTGTGAGCAATGCTTTCCACCCACACCTTGTTTACAGCTGTTACTTCACCAGGGTTGTTTAACTGCTAATGTCACAAAACGAAACGAGCTTAACTGAAGAACCAGTTTAATTATATTTGTACTCAGTCACCCTTTTTGAGAGTGGCTGTTGACTTTCACCAGCATAGATACTTCTTATTGCTCTCTGGCCTGTGCTTTCTCTAACACACAATGTGCAGATGTTCCACTTATTTCTCAGTAGTTCCTCCTGTGTAGTAACTGCATTGGAGATTGTGACTAATGCGTGATGAGTAGTTGCAGATACCACCTTCCAGGCTGGCTGTGTGGGAGCCAGGTGTTTTATCCTTGAAATCAAGCAGATAGCTTAGCTGTGTCTATAATATGACTGGTCTTTATGGAGATGGGTTAGTACTTATCTATGCAAAAAAACCCAAACCAAACCAACCTGCTGTGGATTTGGCTCCACCTGGAGTAAACACAACCTGTTGTAGAGATGTTCCTCTAAAGCTGCAAGCAGTTGCAGAAGCTGTGGAAGCTTCTTGGTGGAGGTAAACAAAACCAGAATTTTGACTGTTGCTGTTGCGAGTGTTGAGATGGAAGAAATTTGTGATTAGAGCGCTTTAGTCTCGCATTCCTAAGAAACCGTGGCCTTCTAAAAATACTGAAATCAAACCTTGTCCGTTCTTGCTTACAAGGCACAGGAGAGGTTGAATGGCTGTGAGATTAGTATCTCCTGCAGCAGTGAGGGTAACATCTGTATTGCAGAGCTGGGATAAGGGATGTCTTCTGCAGGAGATGTTGCCCAGCAGGATGGAGGAAGCATGACAGCCTTGCAAGCACAACCCTGCTGCAGCAGAGCTGTGGGTGGATGGTGAGGAGAGAAAAACTAACACTGGAATGAATACTCTCACTAGAAGGCTTGTCTCTTAGATGCTATTTTTTTCAAGGGAGGGAGTGGATTGTCATCCTTATGTTTTGGATAAGAAGGTATAAAGAAGGACAGTAGCTCTTCAAGGTCACTTTAGCTTGTCGGAGTGGAAGTTCAAAGTTGACATTTTACTGAATGGGATCTGGTATGGAGAGGTAATAAAGCAACAGTCACATAGGGCTGTGAGTAAGTGGAAGGAATTCCTATACCTGAAATACCAGAAAACTAAGATAAGGCAGTGAGTTGGTGAGTCTGTTTCTAAACAGGTTTTCCCTTTATCTGAAATCGCTGTGTCCTGTGACTTGGCGCGATAAGAGCTGTGAAACAGGGCTGTGTACACCAGCACTGGTGCCTCCCCCTGCTCTGGTGTAAGCACGTTTCTGCTGAGCACAAAAATCAGATCCTGCTTTTTCCAGCAGTGCTGAAAGGGAAGGCTTTCCCTGCAGGGTGGATGAGTGTTTTGGTAGAAGGAGGTCTGTATTTCTTTGGGAAAGGAAATTAAAACTGCAGGCCAAGATTGTGTTTTTCTTGATGGAGTTTTGCATAGTGGCACTTAGGATAGATTGGTTTAGAATAGTACAGAATGAGATCAAAGAAACGGTTTGTACAGTGGTATTTTTGATGTTACAAATTAGATATTTATGAGTCCTGAGGGAAAGAAAGGCACAGCACAATGAAGCAGCCAGTACAAAAACTTTCAGAAGTGTTCCAAAACTTTTATTTACAGGGATAATGTCTAACTTGATTTCTAGATAACAGAAACTAGAGACTATTCATTTGTGTGCTGGATTTGAGTTTCTGTAAGTAAACATTGCATGGTACAAAATAAAATGTATCCATAAAAGAAGAGGTTGTTTTGCTTTGCCTGATGTTATCTCACTTAATGATTTCAGTGCTTTTCTGTTTTGCTGCTGAAATGGTACTCTAGAATTGATGAGACTATGGCAATCTTAGAGTAGAAACTTCTTTCCTCTGGGGCAAAAATGTACTTGTTAAAAGCATACCACAAACAAAAACCCAGTTAAGTAAGTTGCCCAAATAAGCAATAAATATTTAAGATATTGGAAGATTTCCATAAGTGTCAGATTGAAAGTATGTTGGTACTACTGAATTCAAATTCTTTGCAGCAGGGGAGATGTGCTGCCAGTAATGGGGAATGTTGGACTTCGCCTGCGTTGTTGCAATCTAAAGATGGAATATTTCGCAAACTTGGATTTTATTCACATGTTATTAGAAAAGTATATGTTTTGGAAATAGAGCTTGGATAATCAGAGGTAAGCTGTATGAATTGGGGCTTAAATTCTGGAAAAAGAAAAAAAATTCTAAATATGTGGACATTTATTTGAGCATGAATTAACACCATCACTCTGGCAAGAGCAGTTAAAAAATAAGTGGTCCTGGGTGGAGGGAGGGGTGCATGGAGAGATGGAGAATCTGAGATTACTGAGAGTCCTCTTTTTTTTTTTTCCCTCTATCTTCTTCTCTCCTTCCTCTCCCCCCCTTTCTATTTACAAGCCTCCACACCAACTTCCTTGCCTGCCATGTAACTGCTGGTACCTGTCTGTGCAAATGAGTTTGCACAGTACTCCAGAGAAACCAGTGTTTCAGATGGTCCCTTGTTTCTCCATGAACTTTTGTGCTCTCTGGACTTCGGGTTGTTTTGGATAACTGTACTTTAGTGTGAGCTTGACTGTGGTTGTCACCATTCATTGTGTTGAGCAGATCAGTGACAATTACTGCTGACATCTTTTTGTAGATTTGTGCATTAAAGACACAAGGTTAAAGAAGAGTGTTCTAAGTGGGAAGTCAGACTGAACTTAAAAGTTAGAATTAGGGTTGTCCTTCAAGACTGTATTGAAATCATATAGGTAGTAAGATGCAGCTTTTAATTGCTTGGTCATGGTCTCCTCCAAGTTAGAACTCTGAAAAGGTGATTCTTCCTATAAAAGCAGTTGGTTGGTATTTGGAGTTATCTTTATTTTCTTTGAGTGCCTCTTTCTTATTGTTATGGGAAGGCTCTTCCTTCCTGAAAAATTGCATGCATTTAAACACTGACCTAAGTGCTGCAGCACTTAGGGTAGTTCATTGGTAACCCACAAGTGTTAATTAACTTTCAGGCAGTGTGGGCTCATGAATTTCATTTCATTTAATAGATGAAGAGTGAAGTTAAAAAGAGATTAAGGTCAAAAGCATCTGCTAATTACCTAATTTTCTGATTAAGTAGTTGCTTAATTTGAAACTGGAAAGGTTGATTGTCAAAGTGCATAGGAAGGACTGCCCTGTACATGTCAAAAGCCTGATTGCTTCTGGTGGGTTTACCTGTGAGAGCTGAGCACTTTTCCACACTGGTGCCTGTTGTTTTGGGTTAGGCACAGCATGCAGGCTCCTCTGCAGTGAGGCTTTGGGAATGCAGGAGAGGTGCTTTCCTACTCTCGATGTCCTGCTGTGGCCACCCTGGAGCCCCAGGCAGTGGCTGGCTTTGTCTTTGTCCTTCAGAGCTAAAGCCAGGTGAGTTTCTCCATAGGGTGGCTTGAGTCTGCCTTTGGTGCAGGGAGGTGAGTGGTGGCTGAGCCCTTGGTGAAGAGGAGGACTTCAGGCATCTGGTCCCTCTTCAGCGTATGAAGAGTTGTTTGCTTAGAAAATTTTAGCTGGGTCAGTTTGAGCATTAGGGAGGATGGGGATTAACCTACATAATTTCATGCTCACTTAATTTTTTACTTGTGAATTAGCATTTTAGCATGGAAATGTTCTAACACTTCTAGCACTTCTAACACTTCTTGCAGCTCTCTCTGGTTGCTGTGTGAATTTCCAAGCCCCTGTGTTAGAAAAGATGTCCCCTGTTCCCTCTCCTTACTGTGACATGAAAATGGGATGGCACCAAATATTGATAAGAGCTTGGAGTGGCTGGGATAGCTGCTCAGCCATTTATATGGGGGATTCCCAAGTAGGTGCCCATAGCCACCATGAATTCTGTCTGTGGAGTGTAGAGGTCATTGATTTGTAGCAGAAATAGTATTTTGGAAGGAGAAGGGCTTGTCTTATGGGTTGAAGGCCAAATGTTGAAGAGCAGTATCCGGAGCCAAGCAATGTTAGGGGAAGGAAAGTACTTAGAAACCACAAGGCTTTTAAAGCAGTGGGTAGGGAAAAACCTGTGAATGGTCTTAGTCTTGAGATGCATCTCAGTGGAGGTGGAGCTGATAGGAAGTATGCGGTTGGGGAAGGATATGAGGCAGTGCCTGCATAATTACCTGCCTCTTCAAGTAATCAAATATACCAGTGTCAAATATGAGAAGTGTCCGTAAGTGTTTGTTCTGTTTTTGCAGTCTGCCTATTAGAGTTAGTATGAGCAAGTATGAAACATAAAATTTTTGTGCCCAGTAAGTTATGCAGTTACTGGAAACTTAGGCAAGCAGAGCACCCGTGTTGGTCAAATACGGTGTGGATGAGGCTGTGCCCTGTGAATCTCATGCTGATGTATTTCTAGATTATCTGTATTAAAACTGAGTGTTTACAGCAGCAGATACACAAACTTAACACAAAGATATTTTTATTTTCTGTAATTTCTGGTTATTATTGGGTTATTTTTTGTCAGGATATTTTTGTGTCATCTTTTTATCTTTCTCCTTCTTTTGCTTTTTCATGTCAGGAAAATAAAAATATACGAAATCCTATGTGCACAAATCTGTCTAGCATATACAAATAGAGATTGTTAGGCATGAGGTGATAAATCACCTCGCATGACATAGCAACCCTTTCAAATAAAGTTGCTTGAACACATGGCTTTGTAGTGTAATGATGCAGGCTCACAGACATGAAAATGCTTCAAACTGACCAGAAAGCAGTTATCAATAATATCAAAGTTATCTAAGCAGTTATCCACAATATCGAAGGCCAGTAGCAGCTGTTGCACTGCAGAATGTTCACGGGCTTTGGCAAAATAATCTCATGGACCATCTATAGACAAATAAAATACTGCTTGCTGTGGACTTGTGATCAAAATGGTTTGTGGAATGGCTAGTGTAGAGTAATATATCCCTTTTTTATTGTTATTAATTACTTGTAGGGGCTAAAAATAGGTGGGTCTATAAAATATTTTAAAAATCTCTTGCACTGTGCAAAGAAGACAGTCTGGTTGATGTGATGGTCCTTGTGCAGCACCAATCCTGAGCAAATGAGTGGTGTGTGACAACGTGTTCTTCCTGAAAGTCTGAAGCAATGTCTTTGAAGAAGACAAATTTAAGGTTTAGCTAGTGTTGAAAATGTTAATATACTGCTCTGTCTACAGTCAGCGACTTAGCAGTACCTATCTCAGAACATCTCCATTATTATTCTAAAAAGAAAATAAAGAAAGAACTCACAATTTTGTCACCAGTCACAAGGGTGAGGTCAAGCAGTGCATTGATTTTAATTTGGTGTTTGAAAACAAGGAAGATTAGGGAAAAGAATGAAAAACTAGCAAAGGAAGCTAAAAATGTGTGAGGTAATTGAGAGAGCTAAAAGCCTGAGTCTTGTGCTTGCAGGAAGGGAAAGCTTGGGGAGAAGTTCCCACTCCACTTCCATGCCATAAGCTCTCTGTTCTAGGATAATACCTATTGTTTGGGTTGCAGGGGAGCTCTTTGAATCCTCCATGTTCATGCTGAGTGCTTTAATTCCCATTCTTATATTCTTTCTATGACTCACATCCTTTACAAAACTGAGATAATTTGTGCATGTGCTGGCATTCGGAGGAGGAGATGCTGTCCAAATTATATTTTTGTTGTTGTTGTTGAAAATTATGAATTATGGATATGGAACATAATTCTTGATCTTTACACCTTTTATAAGCTATTCTTAAGACTGGTCGTCTGCAGAAAACTGCAAAGAGTTTTCTTTCTCATAACGCATAGGAAAAATAAATTTGCCAGTTATCTCTCTGGAAATATGAACCTCATCCAGAGTCAGATTTTTCAGTGCTTTTTAGAAGAAAAATTGGAAGTTATACACATAGCTACTTTCCCTCACATGTGAGCAGATCGTGGTCTTCATGAGAAAAGGTTCTTTAGGGACAGTTAACTCCTGAAATTTTCAGCCAGGTCTTTATACCAGTCCCAGTAATTTCTGTTCCTTTTCCATAATAAAAGACTCTTACCACTCTGGACAAAATAAAGAAAATACTGTGGGTGCCTTAACAGCCAGAGTTTTAAAATTACCTGTGGTTTATGTGGCCTTATTGGATAAAACATAGGATTTTCCACCCCATGGTGTAAATTTCAATGTGTTAGAGTTTATAGAATTTGCTTTTCTAAAATGCTGCTTACATCTAAAATGAATTCCTTACTTAGATTTAGTCAAAGCTGGGAGGAATTGACTCAGAGGGGTGATAATGGATGCTCTGGGTTTGTTGAGAGGGCCCAGACTAGATGGTTCAGTAGCAAGATTTTTTTTTTTTTTCAAATGTAGGCAGTTCAACATTCTCCTAGGCAGCAAATGATAAAGGCTGATGCTTTTCAAATGCTGGAACCCTCCTATGCCTGCTAGATGGCACATGAGGAGTGATATGTGGCTTGGAAGGTTTGTTAAGTAGCATCACTATGTCCTGGATACCCCTTTTGGAGCTCCTGGCCCGGGTCTAAGGGGCAGTTTGAATTGCTGCCTTGTTTGATCTGTTAGGAGTGGTTAGATGCCTGTGGCTGTGGAGAGTCACACACAGAGCAACCTGTCTGTTCAGTGCTGTTCATTGACTGTGAGAAATGAGCCCTCAATTTTAGGGTCATCCTTGTGTCTTGTGATTACTGAATACAAGCATCCCCTGTATATCTCTTCTTACTCCAAAAACAAGGGAAGAATTGGTGTTTATCTGGCGAAAATGAAAAATCAAACTGATGAACTATGAAAAGTAACAGAACATTTTATTTTGGAAGTTATAATGCTGTATAGTTAGACCTAGCATGTTTCTGTTGTCATTTGAGTGCCAGTGCTCTTACCTTTAACCAGTTTTTAAGACTGAAATACCTTAGTTTCACATCTGAGTGGATGTCTCCTCACTACGACCAGCAAGCACTGTAGATGTGGCTTTTTTTCCAGACTGGATCTTATTCCCTGTGTCCCTTAAAGGCACAGGTCATCAACAGCTTAGGAAACACAACCATCAGATCAGAAATGGTGATGTTTGGTTAGAATAAGAATAACCAGATAATGAAAAAGGTATTTTTAAAATTGATCAAATGAATGAATTGATAGTTGACCTCACTTAAAAATTTCTTGCTCTATTTGCCTAACTTGTTTCCTTTTTAAAATAAATTTCCCTCTGATTTAATAAGACAAGGGTAGCTTATGGAAGACCTGGATACACATATGTCTATGTCAACACAAAGGAAAGGACAGATGTTTAGGAGTGGGAGAAGAGGAAGGGAGGAGATGGAATTTTGCTTCCCCATGACTGACTTGGTTCTTGCATAAAAGCTGTTTCCTCTCTGAAGGAGGAGGGAATGTCCTTGAAGGAAGGGTTTGGGTTTTTTTTTGTTTGAACTTCTTTTGAAGTAATTCTTTAAATTATAAAATGTTTTAAATGAAAGAAAAAATCTGGAAGAGATTTTGAAAACTTCTGTGAAGAAAAGGTGTAATTGTGCAGATTTATCAGAATGATCTCATGGATTACAACTTTGTTTACTTTTAGGGCATCTTTTTTTAAGATAATCCCTGCTGAGTTACTTTTCAGGACACTGCCAAGAAGGGCATGTTGGAATTCAGTTGAATATTTGCTGTAATGGGTGAGATATTTGGGCTGGGAATTATTAGTTTTAATTCTCTAATAATTGCCAGGGTAATAAAAGGTTGTCATCACTTGAAACCGATGCCACTTCTGTAGAATGATAAAGAACAATGAAATGTCTTCCAAGTCTGCTACTGTATTCTTTGATCAACCAAATTACTCTTGATTTCCCAGTGATATCATTGCCCTCCAGCTTCTTTCAGTCACTGTGTCTCCTGTGCCCTCTCTGCAGTGCAAAGCAGCCACTGGTAGTTTGGAACCTCCTGTTACACAACAGGGCACAATGCTTTGAGCGGGTTGGAATCAGCTGAATGGCTCAACTTTCTTGGCCTTCTCCTCATGCCCCATTTCCATAGCTGTGCCCTCTGACAAGCTGTTGGGTTGAGAGGGTCCTTGTGCCTCTCTGTGCTGTGCCAGGGCTTGAGCCCCCGGAGCACAGCTCACAGAGAGCAGCGTTGGTCAGCTCCTCTGCCGTCTGATCGGGGCTGTGCTGAGGATGCCAAAGCTTTGCAGCTCACCCTCACAGGGCAGGAAGGTTTATTCCCCTGCTTTTCTTCAGAGTTCTAGTTAGTGACATAACTGTGTCTTTGGGAGCTGCAGCAGCTAGCTAATGCACCTCAATTTTGGGGTGTTGGGGTTCAGCAGCAGCAGTCTGGTCAATGTTAGTAGTTCATGGGAAATAAAGATGTCCAGAGATGTGCAGAGCATTTGCTTCTGTGCTCATCAGAGAGAATGATCAGCAGTGGAACCTTTCCTGGTTTGGTAATTACTCTTGTTTGGACTCTACACAGGGAGCACAGTAATATTTGGCTTCTAAAATGATGATTTGACATAGCTACTTATTCCTTTTACAAGTGTTTTATAGTGATCTGCTGT
Organism: Certhia americana; assembly: GCA_018697195.1. Lineage (NCBI taxonomy): Eukaryota > Metazoa > Chordata > Aves > Passeriformes > Certhiidae > Certhia > Certhia americana. The sequence continues at coordinate 88,370,052 of CM031859.1, read as the reverse complement.
ATATTTATGCAGCCTGGGAACATATCCATAATTTATCCACTATAATGAATAATAGCTATTAATTGAAGACTTTGACCAACATAAAAAGAAAAAAATTTAAGCTGGGGGGGGGTATGTCCCTTTTTTTTCCTCCTTTTTTTAAGGAAATGTCAAACTGCTTTCTTCTGTTTGGACTGCTACTCAGTGTAAGAGAAGTTACAAAGTTTATAATATTTTGAAGGTAATTGTTTTCTGGAGTGTTCATTCTGTCTGGTCCATTGCATATGATTAAAGGCTAATATTTGCAGTATACTAGAAAATCAGTTTTATGATATTTTAAGTCCATTTGCTTTCCTGAAGTAAAAGCTTTTCATCATGGATTAATGTACATTTACCTTGGTTCCTTTTTGCATGCCGCGTAGGTATGTATGCATGTAGGAACTTTTCCCAGCTCCTTAAAACAGGTTTGTTTTGAACATCAGAGTTTTAATAAAAGAATCTTAGACAGTCCTTCCCAACCTGGGGTAGGTGTCACAGGTCTGGATTCGTAAAGTCCTGCTGAGAGAGCATTGGATGTATTGGGCAATGGAGTCATTAAAATAAATTTCCTGCATATAAGGAGGTACAGTTATGGATGGTGATATTAAAGGGATTTTTGTGGAGTCTGGTCTGTTGTCTCTGGATCTTGATTTGATTATGTATCTAATTAATTAATTAATTCCCCTGAAGTTCTTTTCATCAGCCAGAACGAATTTAGTGCTAACCATGAAGTGTACACTTCTGCTTTTGCTTTAACCAAATAGTGAATTAAAACAATATGCAAAACTGTCATCTAGGGGTTGGTTTATTATTGTAACCTTAACTGTTCCTTTCAGTTCAATAACAATTGAGGCTACATTTCGTTACTAAAGGGTTTTTAGGGTTTTTTTACTAATTCACTATAGAAATTTTGTTTGTGTTGTGAAAGTATTAATTATGATGCTTTTTTTTTTTTTTTTTTGGTTGGGTCAATTCTTGGTCCTTCAGTAGTGAGTATCATGTTTTAGCTGAGTGTAAGCTGGAATTAAACTCCTTAATCTTTCACAGTGAATTCATCGGAGGAATTTGGCTCAGTATTTATTTTGTTTACATGTATTTTGAAAGTGCCCCAACACAAGTATTTCAAAGATTAAGGCTTTTATTTAGGGAAAATCTAAGTATTAGGATTATGGCTTATATTAACTTTTTTCTCATTGATAGGTCTTGCTAAGATTAGTGAAAACTAAAGCTTAGATTGAATAAAGTCACAGTAATAATATCAGCTATTTACCTTTACATTTTAATTTGCTGTATTTATTTTGTAGAATGAGCTTAAGGGAACGATATAATACAGGTGAATTTTTGTGAAGCTATTAAAAGTTCCTTACTAAGCTTTTAAGAAGCTTTAAACAGGATGGGTGAGGAATTCAGTACCTTGTGACTGAATAACATATTCTTTTACAGATTTTTTTTTTTTTAAGTGATTTGGCCTATGATTTATTAGAACAGCCAAATACAAAAATCTGTTATGTGCTATTTTGGCTTGGCAGAAATAATGCAAAGAACTGTCAAAGGCCAAGAGTAAGCAGAAGCTGTAATTTCCTTTTTACCACTGAAGAATAGATTTGGCTGGGTTAGGCTTTCAATGCTAATCTATCTCTGTGTGGCCAAACAGATTTTTGGAACCTTTTCGTAGTGCATTTATTTTCTCTTTGCTTCAGGCCAAGTGTTATAAGGTTGTATGTTTTTTGGCACATCCAGGGTAGTGATGTGTAAAAAAGTTAAAGAGAGGGAATTGAAATTAAGAACTCTGATCTAGACCATTTAAGTTGAGATTGCCACTTGATGCAATTAGGTCATTGTTAATAGTACTTGTATGTTCAACTGTGGACTTTTATTTTTACTTTGAAACTTGTTTTAATATTAAAGGTCATAGTTAAAATTCTTCAACAGTTCTACAAGAATAGATTGCAGAATTTTACCACAGTTTTGTATCTTTTTGGTTAATTCAGTTGGGTACTTAAATAAAGTTAATTTCAGTCTTCCTTCTTCTTGTAAGCGTGTTTTTCACTGGAGGCACATTCCCTCTTGTGATTTTAACAGGACCATGCTTCTTAAGCCTTGTCTTAGCTTATGATTAGTAATGATTTCTGTCTTGAAGCATTAATTCGATGTTTGCTATAATCTCCATTACTTATTTGCCTGAACATGTTTGTTAGAATGTTTTCAGTATTTCAAAATGGTGGGAGAGATGTACCTGTGCTATACGTGCCTCTTTCTGTGGCTTTTAATTCAGAACAAAGCATTTCAATGCCTCTTTCTGCTGTGCTTTGCCTCTGTACAGATGACAGCATCTCAGCTGCAAGCACCTCCGACGTCCAGGACCGTCTTTCAGCCCTGGAGCTGAGAGTGCAGCAGCAGGAAGATGAAATCACCGTGCTAAAAGCAGCCTTGGCTGATGTGCTAAGGCGTCTTGCTATCTCTGAAGACCATGTAGCTTCTGTGAGAAAATCAGCACCAAGTAAAGGTAAGCCCAAATTTGGTAAACTCTAGAAAGAGTCAGACTGTGTTATCATGTCAGAATGTTGTTCATTGGTCACTTGTTTTTTCCCTTTTCTGTCTAATTTGGGAAGGCCGATCTATTTTGAGCTGGAGGGGTTAGGTTTATAATAGTTGCTTAAATATATATGGCCAACAGATATCTGAAATATGCTTATTATTTCTGCTGTTTGCTAACATTTTTATGTTCTTGATACTCCTGAAAATTTTCCTTACTTTTTGCCAAAAGGTTCCTGTTTTAATTTCAGTGGTACAATGTTAACCTGCCAATGGAGGCTTGGGGCTTATGGACAGTTTTTAGTCTCAGCTTTGACTTTTCCTGGAAATTGCTTAACTGAAAGGGCATCTAAAAGATTACATTTTCTCCTACTCCTAAATTATAACCAAAACAAAACCCAAAATACATTGCCATCAAGTAAGAAGACTTCCTGAATGTAATTAATTTTTGTTCCAGTACAGAAGTAACTCACCACCTTATGTAAGAAATAGCCATGTAGCAGCAGTATCTGTTTTGGCCTGTCACTAGTAACTTTTATATTGCAGCACTGAAATATGTAGGATTGTTTAAAAGTAAAGAAACTAGAAGCTTTTTGCACTAATTTTTGTATGTCTGTCCTGTCCCGCCCGCCATGGACATTTCATTTTGTTTACCCCAACTCAAACTTGTGTATTTGATGAGAGTTATGACTGTGTATGTTTCTGGCATATATCAGGTCTCTGATTATATAGGAGATGAGGTCACATTTCAAATAAATCAGTTTTAATTCACCATAATTGCATGGAACCACATCAAACCACGCAGCACAGAGATCTCTGGGATCAGTCCAGTCTTGCAGTGCACCTATTACACCAGTGCCAGTGTAACACTGGACTGATCAATGTAGCCTATACTTGTTTGGGTGACCACTACATAGGCTGAAAATGCTGGAAGTTTGAGTTATCTTAGATGTGACAGAGGGATCAAATTCCTTAATTAAGTGTTTTTGCAGTCTCTCTGCCACATGGAAGGAAGTTATGATGCTTAATTGGCTTGGGCTCTGAATCCTGCCATTCTCTCTTGCTTGCTAAATGGTAGACTGTTGTCATCTCTCCTTATAAGTGCAGCTTTTATCTACCCAGTTTACATATCTGGACTCATCAAGATTGAAGTTTCCTTTTCAAACTCTTTTTAAATACTGATTTAGCAGCTGTTTTGACTAAATCACTCTGTTGTCTGCTGTCCTTTATGAGAAAAAGAAAATGTCCAAATAAATACTGTAGGCAAAACATGTGCACCGTAGTGCTTTATTCTTCCTATTTAAATGCAGAGGAGCTGGGATGTGCACAAACATGGCTAAAAACCTTTGGCTTGGAGCTGTCTAACACCCAGCAAACTTTGTATATGAACAGGGCAAACTTCCTGTGTTCTGCAAAATGCTTTGGATCTGTCTTCTTTTCTGGGGGTTCTCCTTTCTGGAGAACTGCGTTCTCTAGTATGTTCCAGTATGTATCTCCATGTGTTCGGTGAAAAATAAGCTAATTATTTGGGGGAGGCAGAGCAGAGGGAAGGTGGAATGTCTCAATATCTTCAGTTTGGTCATTATTATATTTCTGCAAATGGATGCTAACAGCATGGAACTGTGAAGAAAGAGATAGGAACAGGGACAGATATGTATGATGTAATTCACTGAACTTTAATTATGATTTATATGTACTGTGTTTCATTGGTGATGGATGTGTTCCCATTGTGTTCAGTTACCCAATACCACCAGACAACACATTTAACTTCCCTGTTAATCATGAAATCAGCTGTATATAGAATTCACAGAAGAAAATGTTTACATACAGAGACTGGAATTTTAAGATACTAAAATTAGACTTGAAGAATAAACTTGGGATTATAACAAGTTCATACATTGCTTTTTGCAACACCCTAGCTTCTGCTTTTGATTTCTGTATTTTAAATTCTTTCAATGGCCAAAAAACTCTTGAAGTGTTTTAATAGACATAAATGCATTATTATTTTGGATAAGTAGGATTAGAAGATGATCTGAATTGCCATACAAAAATGATACTCAAAGAAGTAATTGTTAGGTTTTCTTTGAAGTATATAACAGACTCTTACTACTCAAATATGATTGCTTCAAAGGCAACTGTATTCCTCCAAAACTCAATTTGGCATCTGTGATCCTGTCAAGGATCTGGATTTCTGCATTACAATAATTGCACTTTCGTGTAAAATATTGTAGGTAAATTTTCTTTAAAAAAAAATGCTGAGGCTTTCAATCACAGAAGTATTTTCCTTTACAGCAGTGCTTAAACACATACTGACATAAATAATTAGAAAAGAGAATAGATGTGTATATATACTTCTAAATACACGGGGAGAGACGCATTTAATCTCAAGTATGGCAACACAGTGAGATAAATACTTCTAAAACAAACTGAACTTAACAAGAATAATAGTACCAGAAAAAGCCATCCCGAACCTTTCCATCAAACAAAGGACTGATAAGGTGACAACAAACGTAGTTTGAAGGGCGTCTTTTCTACTGTTTTGCCAAAATTAGTTTTCTAAAACCTCTCAATTTTTGTTTCTTTGTTGCCACCTCAGTAGTGTCTTTGAAGAGAGATTTTTCATAGGCTAAAAATAAATGTTATGAACAGACAGTGAATAACACTGAAAGGGACAAATCCATACTGATCGCTTTTTTACTGATTTTTTTAATTCTGAAATTGATGGCTTGACTTATTGAAAAAAGTCATCTCTTCAACCTTTGTCTAGTTTGTCTGCATGGCACATCTGGTGCTCTAGTTCTGTTCTTAATTTCCTTTATTTTAGATTGACAGATGGAAACAGTAGCTGAAGATAAAGTTTTTGCATTATCCTTTAAATCTTTGTTTCTCTTTTTTTCCCCTACATTGCAGTCACATGCTTATTTTGAGCTTAGTCCAGTCTCCAGTGAAAAAATTCACATGGTCAGGGTAAATTTACATTTCTAACTCATGGGCTCTCAGTCAGGAGGTTGCTGCCTATGATCTTGTGTGTAAAGTTCTGTCTTGGAAGCAAACAGCTCTTCATTCAGGGATTCGTGAACTGTAGAAGATAAGATAAAGGGCAAGATTTTTTAGGCACCTTAGTGTCTCCTAGTAAAGCATGAAGTGGAGATGCTGTATAAGGAAAATACCTCTAGTAGGGAGTGCAGCAGGATTAGCACTTGTCTGTATTTCACAGTGAAAAGCAGCCTGGGAGTGTTTGCATGTAACTTCCCAATGCAAAGTTATTCTAAATAGAGCAAATCTTTTCTATACAAAAAGATCATTATAGTGCTTCTCCATCTCTGCACTCAGCTAAGAATAACTACACAAAGGGGAAATTACCAGGTCCAAAGATAGTGTTGAGAATTAGAAATGTGAAAGGGCTTGGTAAGGCATCCTCTCCCTAGCAGCTACGGGGCTTGTAGGGATTGTAGTGTGGGGGTGAGTTTATGGATTTAATTTCTTTCTCTCTTTCTTTTCTTTTTAAATAGATGGCTTGGTAAGAAGAGTTTCTTTGGTGGGAAATTATTTGCATTTGGCAGCTCTGCACTCTTGTTGCCACATGCCTCTGCCGTTGATGCATGATTGATGCTGTTAGCATTCACAAAAAGTTCCAAAAACAAAGATTACCTGGACACTGAAGAAAAGTAAAGCATAAAGCAGTCTGGTACTTGTGTCTGCCAGCAAGATAGATTGGCTCACAGCTGGTGCATGGTAAACCTATTAAAATCTTCCAGGGTGTCAAAATGCGTGTAACAGGAGAATTCATCCCTCAGGCTCTGAGTGTGCAGACAAGTTTGTGGCACACTAAGGCACCAGTGAAATATCTCAGACTAATCATTTCACTGGAGTATGAGCTTGTGCCTGAAAAAGTACATCTGATGTCTGCCTGTAGAGAAACAGAGTTCATGTCCTTTTTCTGGACTCAGAAATAATGAGGAGATTTCACAAAGGTTAAACCTTTGGAGGAACATTTCCTATTGCTTGGACAGGAATTGATATTAAATAACTCATATGCAAATTCAACTCACAAAGTGAAATTGGAATAGTGGGTGGCAGTTTGCACAGAGGGTTTCCCATGACAGTGAAGAGTGGCAAACTGAGAGGCGTTTTATTTTACTTAAAGCAGTGATCTTGGGGACCTGCAAAAGCAGGTATGTATTTGAAATACAGTTGATGGGGGTTTTTTTACTTATTTTTTTCTTTGTGCAGTGGGCTTTTATAAGAGGAGCCCACTCACTGAGTTTTCCTTCTTTTCCTGCTCCCTTCTCTTGTATGAAATAGTGTGTCTCATCAAATTCCATCTCATTGCACTCATGTAAGCAAAGTACTTCAGGTGTAATTTTTACCTTATCTCAACAATGGTTTGGTTTCACTAACATTGTCATTTTGTTTATTTTAACAAAGATTGACTTCAGGTGTTCATCAAGTTTCATTAATGAAAGTGTAGGGCAGATTTGAGTTGGGGTTTTTTTATAGTCTTCAATAAGCAGAGATGTTCTAATAACTGAGTACACTTATGTTCTATGTTAATCAGTAAATATTAAACAGAAAATAGAAGTGTAAATAGGAAAATTCTTATGGTAGTGGTAGAATATAGGTTCTTATCCACAATATTAAAACCAACCTGGCACGCTTGTATGTGGGTCATTTTACTCATGGGAAAAGTCCTATTGAAGTCTGCAGGCTGCATGCTCACATAACAAATAATGATACTCTTGAGGTCTTAATGCATTTCCCAGGTACTGTTTTTAGTGCCATCTGTTCTTTTTTGCATTTCTTCCCAATTCTTCCTCTCTTCTGCTCTGACTTACTGAATGTTTTCTTTTTCTTCTGTTGCACTTATTGTTCTTGATGTTCTTCATATATTTTCTTTCCTTTAAAGAATTTGGATCTAGAGGGCATTACTGAACTAAGAGTCACTAGCTAGCTAAACTAAGTTTAGGAAGGAGAAGTGAAGAACAAAGTTCAGAGTTTTGGGGTTTTTTTCAAAGTTCTGTAACCTAATAATGTTGTTCATTGTAGAGTAATATTTTTGGTCCTGGTGATAAGTATCCTTATCCTTTTTCCATATGCTTCTTACAGTTTTGGGTGTGTTTTGTGAATCTGTATACTTCTTTTATAACAGTGTCAGCAAATTTTCTTGAGTGGTACTCTGCTGTTTTCCATGATGCTCCTCAAACTAAGAATTGTAATGTTGGAAGAGTCTGGTGTTGTCACTGACTTCTTCAAATGAAAACTCCTCATTTATAACACTTGAGTAGCTTTTTCATCACTTGTTTGCCAGAGCATATCCACTTGTTTCATATTTCCATAGTTAAAATTTTATTTCCTCTGCTCAAAATTAGCCCATTTGACAATTCGTTGAGCATGTAGATGGTGCCCCTGGGAAGGTATAGCAAAATAAGATAGAAGGGAGAAGGAAAAGGGCTCTGTGACTTGACCAAGCAATTGGCCAAACAAGTCTTCAGTTTCCTGTAGCAGGTTTTAAAGTGCCTGTCCAAAGAACAGAGATATGGCTCCCCTAACCCCTGAAAAATTAGTTTTATATCCCTACGAGGATCATTTAAATTTAGGAATATATGAGTTAAGTCAATATTTATAAAAATCTAGTCGGAAATCTAAAAATAAATACTTAATTACTCTTAACATCTTAGTTTATCTACCTACTAGGAGGATGCCCTTGGAGCTCAAGTTGTTTATGCATTAGCTACACACTCTCAAACTGTTGCTTATTAACATGCCTCTATTTGGATAGTTCTTTTCCTTTTAATAGGAAATGACAAATAATATATGTTTAATAGCTGTCTGTTGAAATTTGTGAAATTTGGCTTCCATTAAAAAACTATAAAAAGAATGTTTATTTTTTCAGCTAGTGTAATTACTATAAGAATAATAAAGTTTGTTGAAACTTAGTTGTTTTAAAATTTGATTATTAAACAAGAAGAAGCATAACCCATAGGTAGCAAACTGAATTATTTGTCCTGATTTATTTTGTTTATTATTTGAGACCTAGTGTCTCACCCTGACTTGCCTTTGTGTGATAGAAGAGGAGGACACTTTTTCAACTTCGTAAGTTTTAATCAAAAATTGACTCTTAGTATGTAAGTGAAGTAGTTGAATAAAACAGAACGCTGAAGAAAATATTTACCTCCCATTCAGAATACAGTACTCCCTTTGAAAAGAGTTTTGGTGTTCCCAGGCTGTTTCTTTGCCAGCATTTTCCGTGGGCTGAGGGACTTGACATCCTTTGAAAGTCTGGAAGCAGAGCCATGACTAGAGTTAGCTGCTTTTGTACAATTCATTGTAACACTTCGAACTAAGTCTGAGATGTGTCATAATTTCTATTGATTTTGATGTTGTTCTACTAGGAAGGAAGGGAAAATAAAGCCTTATGTTCTGCTATACTTATACTTATTTCCGTCTGTTTTTCCACAGCTTGCTCTGTGGGCTCTCTGGAGAATTGCACACACTGTACACTTGTTTAGCAAGAGTACTAAATTTGTTTTCTGTCCTTCCAGGCAGAAAACCCCATGGCATATAATATATTTATAACCTAGAAGTTTTTGTCACATTTTGCTGAAAGTCAAGTAGTTTAAGGTTGTTGAAGGATTTGGATATTTTATGCCTTAATGGGGGAAAAAAAAACTCTACCTTTAAAAAATAAACTTTTTATTTTTGTAAAGCATCATTTCTTGAGCTTTTTCTTTTAAATCCACTTGAATTAAGTGCCCAGAAAAGTAACTTTTAATGTAGCTGCAGGTATTTATTTTAAATTGAAATTACCTGAAGAAGAGAAACAAGTGCTTGGTTTTTGTTTGCAGGAAAGGCAGTTTACCAGTCAGAATATTAGCATATACAAAGATATTGATGAAATTGTTTCAGTAAATATATTTGATAACAGAATAAACTACATTTTAATGTAAAATATTCTAAGTTTTGGGTTTGGGAAGAAAAATTAATTACTAATTGATTCTCAGCTCTAGTACCTTGTATGTGTGTTTGAAGGGAAAAGCTATCGTGTTATCACAGGACACACATTTTCAAACTTAACACTCTCTTTAACAGCTTGGCTTCGTTTTTTCCCCAGTTAGCTAATCAAGGCTGATAAGGAATTGGAAATAGATTTTTGGTTTATTGTGATCTGTTTTTTCTAATCCTACTTATCTTTCATTCACACATTTGTGTACTTGACAGATGTTAATAAAATATTTCTCTTGAACTCTACTGATACTATTCTATGAAAACTATCAGGGCAGAGATGAATCCGTTCCATAAAAGACATTTTTGCCACTTTGATCTCTGACAATTTGGCTTTAATCCTGGTCCCTGTACACTGCCTTTCATTCTTGATTCAGTTTATGTCTGGCTTATGTTCCAGACTAGCAGATAAAGCTAAGTGTTATTCAGTGTAAAAAATTTCAGACTGTTTATACTAGCAGGTGGCATGTGACATGATATTGGCAGAGATGTGCTGCCCAGTGCTTGGAGAACTCAATTGTTTCAGTGTATTGATCTGGAATTTGTGTTCTCCTGTGCCGCTTCATTATTTCCAAGTCTCTGAAGCAAACGCACTTGACTACTATGAAGGATCTCTGCAGTGAAGAAGGTTGTAGTGTTGTTAATTTTTGACGTCTTTTGACAGCAGAGACGCCCTGGTTAAAAGTCATTGACAGAGATGTGTGGTTTGGTCTGGTGGGTCAGCTTCCTTGGACTTCTGACCCAGCTGGGAAGATCCCCACTGTGTGTCTCTGTCAGTAGCTTGGTTTCACTGCCTGGGATGTGCACAGGATTTAAACTCGCCTTTCCTTTTCATGGTTTAAAATATAAATGCATTTTCTTTACATGTAATTGTGGGTGATTAATTGAATTATTTTCTTCCCTTTAAAAGTAGGTATTCTAAAGTCACTTTTGACTATCTAATTAGCATGCAGTATATAGAGAATTTAGAAGGGGTCTTGTTTCTTAGGGGTTCTGAGTGTGAGGTTTGGAGGTTTTTGTTAGTTGGGGGGGTTTTTTGCTGCTTTTTTTGCTTTTTTACATGTTATTGCACTTTGTGGCACACTGACCAAGATTTTGTTCTGGAGTGTAAGAAAGCCTGATATATTTTTGACACTTGAAAAAAATTTTTTTTTTCCAAAAAAATTAAAAACTGTAGTTTTTAATCTGGGTAATATATTTAATTGTTAGTCATTTCGCAGAAATAGTTTTTACTTCAATTCAAAAATCTTAATCTCAAACGTGATTTTGCATGTCACTTGTTGACATTAGGAAGTACTTTGCCAATCTACCATCAATACCCACCTAACCGGAAAACAATCCCAAAGCTGCTGTCTGGATCCCTTTTTTTGTTGTTATTGTATTCATCATTGTATGTAGCAGTGCATATTCCTGTCATGAGCATACACTGACGTAGAGCTTTATTTGTAATCAGTTTTCTCCCTGGACATAAGCAGGAGCTAATACTTTCCTTACCTAGGAGGGGGAATTATGCTAGATGTAGTCAGTAAACAAAATAGCAGTGTGCTCTTTCTATGCTGACAGTGTGCTCCCCATCCTAATAAGTTCCTGTGCCCTGTCTGTAGTACTGTTGTCCTTTGCACATCCCACTGAATGCCTTACCCACCATGCTGGGAATTACTGCTGTTTCTGGAAAGCCATGCTAGAGCTGTTGGAGAGACATTAATCTATTACAATGAGCAGACAGAGATGTTAAGGTCATATACAGTTCAGGAGTGAATCATAGGCCTTGATATTATGCATTTCCACAAAGAAGATGGCTTACTTTGTCTCTGAAAATAAAAGAAGCTAATTTATAGGCTTCTATAGTAAGTGTGCTTTCTAAGCTCGTGTGCTTTTGTTCTTGCATCTGAGTTACATTGGGTTGAAAAATCTCTTGAGCTTCAGAGGTTTTGTGCAGTATATTAAGATAGATTCTAAAACAAATTTTGTATCCCAAATGCAAATAAAACAGTCTCTAAAAAGTACCAGTTGGAAGGAATCATACCAAATTGACGTATACAGAATTTAGGAAGAATAATGATCTTTGAAGTGTTTTTGGATTTAAGTGCGTCCTTACTTTCTTCAGGTTTCGTTAATTCTCATTTCTGCCTGGGATATTCCACATTCTCCTTTTGACTTTCCTGATCTTAATATAAGATGTGATCACATGCTGCTTGGTGCATTTGAAACGGTGTTTGGTTTGTGTAGGCCAGCCCATTTCTGCATTCACCCAAATAGTTCTGACATCTAATATTCCTTTGATGCGTATCTCTTGTATATAGTGTGGTAGTTTAAAATAAGAATCAATTTGCCTCTCAACCTGCTTGAAAGAGCTGCGCTGTGACACATGGCTGGTAGTGTTCGAATAAGGCATCTGTGTGAGTTTGTCCTCTGTGCACAGAGCTGTCGATTCAACTGCTGTTTTACTCCTCACTTTAATCTTTAATGTGTGGCCTCATGCCTTATCTATCTCACACTATTCAAAGCCTGCCACGAACACAGACCTGTTGCTTTTCTGTCAGTCATGTCCTCCGTGTTTGTGGCTGAAGTCAGAGTGACTGGCCACCACGACCCAATGAGATGCAACAGAAATTTGCAGTCTGTGAAATGGGCACATGATGCAGAGGGGCTCAAAAGTCACCACTGATTTTTTGGATGCTTAATGTGAGATCAGCCCAGGGAACTTTCTCAGGGCATGCTATATTTCAGAAGGGAAAAGTACAAGTCTAGCATTTTGAAGGAGGAAGGGGCAAAATTCTCCTCCAAGCAAGACCTTGGAAATAAAGCAGGCACACAAAAAGAGAGGTACAGTTAGTTAGTAGGAAAGGATGAAACATCAGGTTTGAGTAAAATGCCTTGTGTTTCACTGGCATTCTGTGGAAGAGCCAGGTCTGGGAGCTAATTGCCAGGCTAGTATTCAGCTCTGAAAATAGAAAAGCCTTTGCTCCCCCTTGTCTTCCTTGCAGTCCCCTCCCACATTCACTGCATAGTTTTTAACTTCTGCAATGCGTGAAGTGGGCATCTGACAGACAACAGCCTTCTTCATATATATGTTCTTGATTCATCCCTGAGGGGGGTCTTTAATATTCACCGGATGTGGCAACTGTTCTACAGAGTAAGCAGTATCAGAAACTTAATAGCTATAACATAGGGCATATACTGAAAGGTATTTTAAGATGGAAGGGGCAACTGAAATGAAATTGAAAATCTTGATTTTTGGGAGTTTTTTTTGATCCTTAGGATCACAACCTTTTAACAACTTAATAATTCTTTCATGACATCATAGCAGTAGAGAAACTGATCTCTATCACAGCATATTCTTGCCTGCCTTAGTGTCCCAGGTTTCCCAGGTCCAGCTTAGGTTAAGGTTTCATGAATATATGTCACTGGGTGTTTATCCTGAATGGTCAGGCTGCGGATATGTGATACCAGGTCCACAACTGACAGATTTTTGCTGTTCGTGTGGACCTTTGGATATAGCTATAAAACCTTACATTCTTCAATATTGCTTTTTTCCAGGTCAGCCAAGCCTCCGAGAAGCTATCTCGATGTCATGTATAACTAACGGGAGTGCAGGAAGCAGGAAAACAAGCCACAGTTCATCCGTTTCTGTTGCCAGAAAAGAAACTCTTTCATCTGCTGCAAAAAGGTACCAAGTTGTTATTAAAATTCAAATTTTTATATATTAAGAAAACCCAAAGCCAAACAGAGCAAGAGTTTGATTTTTTGTTTCTGCACAATGCTCAGCAGAGCTGCCTGAAGTCCAGTAAGGCACAAATGAAGTTTGAAGATTTACCATGTTGTTGGGCTGTGTACAGAAGAGTTCTAAAAAGAATTAAAAATGGAGAATATTTCTGTGGTGTGTAGTGTCCAAAACGAATTCTCACTAAGGGAATAGGAAAATGTATTTCCAGTACAAATGGAAAATTTTTCCTTCTGGAACTCATGTGCTTTCTTTTTTTTTTTTTTTTTTTTTTGGTTTTGTTTGTTTGTTTTGTTTTGTTTTGTTTTGTTTTTTGTCCCCCCTCCTTCCTTCCCTCAAGGAAATTAAAGGGCAAAACTGACTTAATTGTCTGGAGTGTAAATAGTAGGCAATAACAAAGTCACAATGAGACAATAGTAAATTGTGTAAGATAAAGATTTACATTTTTGGGTAGAAAATCTAACCCAAAATGTGGCTACTTAGTCCTGATGAAAAATATCTGTATCAGATCTCAAATGTGAAGAAATAACATTGCTTGAGTAATTTGGAAGTCAAATGAGCTAGGAACCAAACAGTAATGGTTTTCCTTCGTGTGGTACTTTGAGCTTCATACAGAAAACAAAACGTTTGCTTAACTGCTTTTTTCTGTGGGTCTGTTACTGGTTGCATGGCTTCGTCAGCGTCAGCAGTAGGTTTTGTACCTATTCTTGTTTGTTGTGAAGAACAAGCTGCCAGATGTAGCCACGGGGCATAGAATACTCTAATGTGTAACTGTGGTAAGTTATATGCACAAGTTCTTGGCCTCCGTAGAGTACTCTGGTAGCTCCAGTGGCTGGTTTATCTTCTGGTGTGGATGTAAATACTGTGCTGTTCAGCAAGACAGGGAAATTATATGCTTCAGGGAATAAAAATGCTGCAAGCAAATATAAACTGTATGAGAACAAACCAGAAGAAGCTTTAGTGCCCTTTGGAATTTGGGAAGAGAGGATAGTGCCCCACTCATCACTATTCTCCACATGTAGCACTGTATATCTTTCTTTTTATTAAATTCTTGCATTTAGTTTTCAACTATATTCAACAATAAATCAGACAGCGATCAGTCTATGTGTCTAGTTTATGTGTCTATCTGCTAGTGCGACAGGCACAGGGACAAAAGACATTCCTGCAGGAAGGTATTTCTTAGTTAGCACTTTTCCATTAATCTTACTGCTGTGGCTCTTGGCAGTTTGATGAGAGCCAGTCCAGTTTCCGTGGTGTTCAGCTTGCATTTGTGCTGAATCACCTGCTTGATTCATTGGCTGCTCAACTCTTGACTACATAAGAAGAGCAGAGTGGAGTGGCCGGCATCCCTTTCATCTGAGTTAAGGTCTTTAAAAGGAGACCTGGGTAGGCCAAAAGAGAAAACCTTCATATGCAGAGGGCAGCTCTCCCTAGGCCCCTGAGTAACTGTCCAGGGGAGATATTGGGGGTTCCAATGCAGCTGAAGACATGTAACTCCCTTCATCAAGATGTGTTTTAGAAAGGCCTAGGAAGGTTCTGTTTCCAGGAGTTTGTTTAACTGTCACATCTTCATTACTTGAATTTGTTTGGCATTTGCAAGAAACAAATTCGCCCTCTTGTAAAATTACCAGCTCACTATGGGGGAAAGGAAAGGCAAGTAAACGTCAATAGAAGTCCCATCTCCTTACAAAGGTAGAGCAGCCATGTTTATTTCTAACGCTTGTTGCATTGAGAAGGAGGAAGGCCAAAGGAGACTGCAATGTTTCACCCCAGCTAAGCCAGACCTGTCGTCAGGCTGAAGCTTGAACTTGTGCAGCAGGTGGATGAGGTCATCTGTTGATAGAGAATTAACCTTTAGGTTCTAAATGATGCCTTAAGTTTCAGCTTTCATGTTTTCCAGATTCTGTACTGCATCTGAACTTCATATAAAGTGTTAGCAAGTTCTCTTCACAGTTTAGTCAGACAAAGCAATCCTTTTCCAACCTGAGAACCAAGGACACCATTGCAGCTTCAGGCTCAAAAAGTGTAAACATCAGTGAATTGAGGAGAGCAATCTGAGAGGATGGGGCTTCATAACTGAAGCTGTAATTGGACAATTAACCCCAACATGTAAATGGACCAAAAGTTATAAAAGTGTGAAAACTCGTGACTTGGAGTCCATCTTGGGTGGAGCCATGGCTGGGTTCTTGTACTGCCCAAGGTGTATCCTTTGAAGGCCATTTAATAAATACTTACTTTATTCCTTTAACATTGCTTAGCCTCTGTTCCAGGTAGCCTCTTTAGGCATCATAAACAGACTCCATAAAAGCCTAGGGCTTTTCATGTTCTAACTGTATGCAGCCATACATCTAACTAGAGTAATAGAAGACCTACTTGTGTCCAAACTGTTACTGGTGTTGAAGTTTAGTATGTGAATTTCTTCTATGAATGAGTAGTTTCATTTCCTGGACTGTTTAATCTTGTTCTACAAACCTGAACATTGAGATCATGGTTATATAATCAGCTGCATCAGTATCTCCACAGCAGCAGGATGTCTCATTTCAACAATGACATGGTAAAATACCAGCAAGCGCTAAAATCAGAGCCAAGGAATGTTCCCTGACCAGCAGGTAGATGATGTCCCATTAACAGAGAGGAAGTCATGGATGTGTTGAGAAAATTTCAACCCTATAGTTTGGACTGGAAACAGAATACGTTATACTTTATACAACCAAAACCCAACCAACCAGTGACTGTCAGAGACTTGTTTGATCATTTTCTTTAAGATTAAACATTCTTCTGAAAACAGCATCTGATAACAACAGCCTTGATGTTTCAGAGTGATTGCCATCCACAGTAGAGTCCATTGTGCCATGGTCCAAAGGATGAAACGTTGTACTAAGCGAAATTGGAGAAGTTGCAAAATTAAGACAGATAGTAATAGCTCTCAACTACTCACTTTTAGTCTGAAGAAATGCCTCGTCAGATTGGGTTTTGGAAAGAATTTTTGGATGCATTAAATGACTGCTTCCCA
Organism: Certhia americana; assembly: GCA_018697195.1. NCBI lineage: Eukaryota > Metazoa > Chordata > Aves > Passeriformes > Certhiidae > Certhia > Certhia americana. Next base: position 88,353,760 of record CM031859.1, on the reverse strand, counting down.
GAACAACTAGTCTTTAGAAACCCACAGGAAAGGACACTGGTTTTGGTTTGGTTTCAGCAGTTACACAACACCTACTAGAAGAGGTATTAGTGGGAGAGCCACTCTGTACTAGCCAGTCATAATACAATTAAGTTGAAGATTTTAGCAGAAGTTAGCAAACCAAATAAATGCAGGACAAAGATGTTCAGTACTCAGACTGCCCCATATCTACCATGATTTCCTTCCAAATTAAAATGGCAGTCAAAAAAGAAGCCTACTTGCAACCTGGTGGTAGATAAGAGCACTTTGTTGGAACCCAAGTGTACCTTCTGCTACAATCCAGAGTAAAACCAGAGTGGTCCTGTGATTCTCATGGCCCAACAAAAAAGTTAAGGACTGACACTTACTGCAAAGAAGTGAAACAGGAACTCCACAGTGACAAGCTCAGTGGAGAGATTCCCACACTGAACCTGTGGTTTCTAGGAGACAGATCAGATAACTTTGGGTAGGAACACAGTAAAAATGAGACTGAACTGATAAATTAGATGATATGCTGCTCTCAGCAGGTGGCATTCACCTGAGCCTTCTGGGGGAGTGCAGAGGTGAATTGAAGAATTGCTGATGTGTCATCATTAAACAGGACATTACAAAAAGTGGTGAGTGTACCTGTCATAGTAGGAATAGAGAGGACTTCTATTTTCTTCAGTGAAAAGGTATTCCAAGAATTTGTTTCACTATACTGCATTTCTTGCAACAAAAGGCAAAAAGATTTAGTGTAGTGTTCTTTGCATCCAGCAATGCAAGCTAAGTCTTCTGATTAAAATAAAACAATAAATTTCTTTTCTACCAGTTAATTAAAGACTTTTGGCTGTAAATTATTAATCAAAACCCCACAGTTCTCCCAAGTTTTGTTCTCTGTGATCACATATATGCCCTCAAGAAATGTGAAAGCTCTTTGTTTTCATCTGGTTTTTTAGAAGAAAATGTCACTCTGATGGATTGTATTGACATTTTAAACTAATTAGTATGCTTTACAGTAGAAATCTTGAGTGATCCTTACAGATGTGTCTGGGTTTCATATTCATGTTTTGACCTGTTTTTTAATGCTTCTCTTATGTGAAAGCAGTTGGAAAAGTTGAACTCCTGTAAGTCTAGGAGATTTTGTCTCAGTGGTAGATGATACACTTTAACTCGCCTAACAGAATAAAGAATAGGTGGTTCTTCAGAATGATATGTTAAAATTCAGGGCCCATTTTTTATTAATTTATTTTGAATGTTGCTTTACTGTTTTCTTCGTGTTTTGGAAACGGGTAAATGGAAATACTAATAATTATGGTGATGCAAGAATTCAAGGTGGGGGGAAATTACTGAGGGAAAAACATGAGGATTCTCATGTTCAGAAATATATTCTTTCTTTTTTACTTTGCAGGTTACTTTGACCCTAAGAGAAAAATTTATTACATTTACAGCTGGTATTTGTATCTTGCTTTGTTTCTTCACGAGAAATTTATCTTGGAAGATTTAATTTTTTTACATTAAAAAAAGAAATAGGCCATGTACTCGAGACTACTCTTCTTTCAGGTGCTGGTGTCATTTGTCATTCAATATATTACAAAGTCTGTAACATCATAGAAGAGCCTTGTCATTAATCTTTCTGTTTACCTAGCAAACCTTTGGTTTGGTTCTTAATAGATTGAAGGTTGGTAATGACATGTATTTAAATGTTTCAAATATTAAACTAATAAGTACAGCACTATGAAAATAAAGATGTGTTCTTAGCTGTTATGGCTGAAGGCATTAAAACAGTGGTGAGACAATCTAATATTAGTCAACTTCAGATCAGAACAGCCATGAGTTTCCAGGGATGATTTCCTTCGAACTCTGGTGCAGCCAAGTAGAGCACAGGGACCAGCACCAGCATTCCAGGGCTTTGGTGCAGCTCAAAGATAGTACCATAAATGCCCACAAATACAATTTCTTGGTGGGCTTGCACTAATGGGAGACAGCACAAGTCACAGTCCTGCCTTGACTTACCCTGAACTGTGGCTGACAGTATGACAAGGTGGTCAGTGATCACTGAACAAGTTTTTCCTAAGGGATGGCAGACTTATGGAGCATCGATTTATGTCAGCTTTGAATGCTGTAGGAGAACCCGTGAATGAAGGACACACTCAAATCGAAGTCGTATTACTTTTAAAAATCACTGTTAATGTAGTACAACTCAAATATGTAAATAATCTTCTAAATAATGTCTCGTGGTTTTTATTGTTGGGCTAGAGAATAAACCTTATTTCAGCAAAATGCTAACATGAAGAGATTGTGTAAATAATCAAAGTGTTCTTTTGGTGGTTGTTTTTAGTAAGTTGTTAAATGCCTCTCCCATCTTTTCACAGAGGACATTTTCTCCCACCTTGCTAATTTATTTGCTTGTTCTCTTTTTTCCCTCCCTATGTTACACTTTATTTTACAGCGGTACAGAAAAAAAGAAGGAAAAACCTCCAGGACAAAAAGAAAAAAAAGAGGACTCTCATTCTAATGATCAAAGTGCACAAAATCAAGCATCACCTTCTCCCCAGCCCTCCTCACAGACTCTCCAAACACACAGGCAAACTCCAGAAAGCAAGAGTTCTGCTCCAGCTAAAAGGTTTTCACAGTACCACAGTACAGAACTAGAAAATTACTGTAAATGATACTGAGTTCATATTTGACAACAAGTCATGTGAAATAGTTCTAATCTCATGATCAAGTTGAGGTCTGATTCTTTTTCTGCTAGAGAAGGTGCATCCAATATGCATCACAGCAGAACAAATACGTGAAAAAATGCTTGTTTTTCTTTGTATACATTTTTAAAATTACAGAAGTTTTTTGTTCTCAGATTAAAATCCTAATACCATAGATTGCCTCTAATCAACCATGATTTTAAAATATTTAATAATCACTCTGACTTGATTCTTCTCAAATGCACTTCATAGATTTTGTCTGACATAGCTGAATTATGGAGTGTATTTTCCACATGGCCATTTATTATGTCTTATAGCAGTATTTTTTAAATATTAGTATCATTGCAACCCTTGGTTCAGAAATTTTTACTCTCAAATTATTCTATAAAGTGACTGCAGTTTTGGTTTTGTTAATGTTTTTTTTATTTTGTGGCCCTTCCCTTTTAAATTCCTGCCAGGTTGCAGGATGACTTTCTTTACATGAGTGAAGTTCTGGTTTTATACCCAGATCATTGAACTACTTGACTTGAGTAAATGCAGAAATTTATTTAGGATTGCCTCTTAAGTTTCCACTAATTTTTGTGGGAATTAGGCACAGGGGAAAAAAAAAAGGTATGTTTTAGAGATACTAGATTGCTTTTTGAGGTCAAGAAAATGCATTTTAAGATTTGGATGGTAGCTTCTGAGTTTCAAAACTACGCAGATCACTTGGCATGGTTTCACATTTTGTTTTTTTTTTTTTTGTTCATTGTCACCTTACTGTTTTGGAAGGTGTAAATTTTTTTTTTTACTCTCTGACACTTAGAGACTGAAACAAAATGAAAATGAAATTTATTACTCTGAAATTTATCGTGGTTCACAGGATTGTTGTCTTGCATTGCTTGAATTCACAGCTCTTACAAATATTTAAACTTCCACTTGACTGGTGCATGTTGTAACACTCCATAAAGGCTCTGTCTCCATGTCTTGCACAAACCTGTAAGTTGTCTGAAGCTGAACTTGTGGCCTGTTGTTCTTTTGCCTGGTATCTCCCTGTAAAGATGTCTGAAGTCTTGCTTACTAATCTTTTGCAGTGTGGGGAAAAAATTAAATGCCTCTTCTAGTCTCCTAAGGGTTTAACTTGATTTAATTAACTTGTTTGTCACAGGACCTTTGAGTCTCTTGAGGTGCTGTGGAAGGAGCTTGCCATTTCTAAGGTTGCATTTCAGGACTTAACTCCTGCAAAAAGCATTTCTGACGGGATGAAGTGTGATACTATTAGCAGGACATGTGCAAACTGTAAATCAGCTGATGGAAGGATAATTGGGGCTAGGTTACGTTTTGAACATGTATTCCGTGATTAAGGCGTATGTGACTGCAAAATTTTCAAATCCCCGTTAGTGTAAATTGGCTGCAATAAAGCTGCTGAAAAATTACATCAGAATTCATGGATTTCATTGTCTGTAGTATCATGCCAAACCTAGCTTGTCTTACTCGTGCAAGAGATCTGCAGACATTTGTTTCAAAAAGATTAAAGCCATTAATGTGATTTAGTATGTGTTAACTGCAGAGGTTCCATATGAAACTCTAATCTGATGGAACTGTTCTGCCTCAGAAATCAACGTGCTAAAGCTGGTGAACAGTTAATCAGAAAAAAATTACATTCTTATCTACTTAATTGATTTTTTAAATGTATTTTATTCTTTAAGGCTTATATACTTAGCCTCATTTTTTCTACTATTGTAATTTGTTAGTAATGTAGTAATGAAATATAGAGTTACTTTGTTCAAGTCTTTATGTAAGAGCATTTGGAAATGGAAAAGAATACATAAAACATGTGGCAATTGTCTTGCTCAATTGTTTTCATTCATCCAGTTAGAACTTTTTGACTAATCTTTTTTCCCTGTTTCATGCTGCAGCTTGAAGGAAGATCTAGCTCTGCTTTTGTCTCCTGCTGCTTGATCTGTCCATTTGCGTACAAGTTCCAGTTATTGTTATATTATTATCTTGTAATTGTAAATTTTTTTTTTGTTTCTTCTAGCATAAAGAAATCCTTGACTGTTGAAAAAGGTCACAGTGCTTGGGAGAGTTCAGATGACAGTCGTAACAAGCTGATGAGAGTAGCATCAACATCTAAATTAATATCAAAAGTGGCAAAGAATGCAGACAAGTATGTATTTTTTTGGTACATAAAATCAAGAGAACTTCAGAGTCAAAATATTATGAAATCACACAATTCTAGTGAACTTACTGGTGTTTATGCTAGGTCATTTGCATCTTTGGTTTTACTGTGAGTACTTATATAACCTGCCAGTTTGGTGCTCTAGGTTCCCATGGAATTTTAAGATTATTATAAAGTAATTCTTGTGTAAATATGTTTTAATATTGCCCATTTGGATTAGCAGAATTATGACATTTTATGGCTTAATGCCAGTGATGTGGAACTTTGAGCTGTTTTGTTTTTTGTTTTTTCCCTAATTAAAGTTGATTTGAAAATGCAAGTATATTTCCTTGGAGTCAGTTTCTGGATTTCACATAGGATATGTTTCCAAAGTAGACTGTAATAGTAGGAATATACTTTTATGATATCAGATAGGTTTCTCAATGTAACTGTTTAGCAGGTTCCTGGTTGCAGGTTCTAGATGACAGGCAGGGCTGTTCTTTTCTGTGTCACCTTCTGCAGGTGACATGCTGTAGCCAACCTTTCCTCTCATGCCCTTGCTCAGCAGCAGGTTTTCTGGGTTTGTGGTCTCCAGTCAGGGCCTCTGGAGGTACATAGCACAGGAGCGCTCCTGTCAGCACAGGGGCAAGAATTTGCTTTTTGCTGTAACCCCATCTTGTTGACCCCTATTGTGACCCACTCTTGTCCACAGTACTCTCTGCCAGTTGGGTTTCCCACTTTGTATTCACGCACCTAATTTCTCTTTTTGACTTTGAAATTTTGCTGAAATTGTTGTGTTGATTTTTTGACTGACCACTCTCCTATTTGCCAATATTCCCCCAGTGTGCTGGCAGCCTCTTCCAGCCTGGTGTTGTCCACAGATTCCTAGATCTGCTCATTAATCTTCATTCAAATAGCCCTTAAGTGGTCCAAGGCAGAACTATATGGAAACCCCTCCTATTCTGAGAAATAAAGCACTTCAGAATAATTGCCAGTTTTTATGACTATGTCTGTAGTGCCGTCCTTGGCTTGCATATAAGACTGTCAAGTACATAATCAAGAGTGGTTCAAGTGCATTCCTTCTTCCCTGGGAATGGGAAGAACAAAAGCAAACTAATCTTGGGTGTGGATATAGGCACATTTAGTAAAAGCTTTATCCTTAGCCTGAAGAGTTCTGCAGAGCAGAGGAGTGCTGTGTGTGAGGGGATTATGCATTGCATATTTTGCAAGTATTTCCTTTCCTTTTATAATTGGTTTTCACTGTTGGAATTTAAAAGCCCTTTGGCACTGTAGATTATAGCATGGTACTGCTGGATAATATTTTGGAATGACAAAACCCTCTGCCTTGATTTTTTTGCTGCTAAGATATCTTTCACAGTGTAATACATATTTCAAATTTGCTAAAATTAAAAAATAAGTTTTACTTTTATTGACACTATATATTGGTTCAGACATGGTCAAAATAATGGTGTTTTATTTAATTTTTCTGTGATTCTTCTTATTTCTGAGAGACCTCAAGTGTTGCCCTTCTACAGTCTCTAATGTAGAAAAAAAGTCAGGTATCTAACACAGGCGTGAACAAGAAAAGATTAGTTTTGATTTTTGTTAGAGAAAGTTGTCTGTTCATAACTTGAAGCTGTTGTATCTCAACTATATTTGGCAAAAACAAATCCTCAAACATGAATTGTAGACCATCACCTGCTTGAAGAGCGGGTGTTGTATTGTTGTGTCCCTTGTTCTTAAGCTCAGGTTTGCAACAGAGGCAGTTTACATACAAGGATACACATTAATAAACATTTCTTACTCACATTGTGTCTGCCACATTTCCATAAGAACTGTTTGCTATAACAATATGTCTTTGCACAGTATTTAATTTATTGTTCCCAATTAGAAACGTAGGCCTTATCTTCTTGAAGTCTTGTGCAAGGGAATAGAATTCAGCCCCCACTGTGGGCCCCAGGACAGAAATGTTTTACAAATGCTTTGCACTATCAGCCCAGGATATGAACTTTGTTTACGCAGCTCAGTCTTTAAGTCAGCACTGAGCTGTAAATCAGCCTGATAAAGTCATAAGAAGTAAGAGGGTTCCCATGGCAGCCCATCATTCAGTGGTTTTCAGGCAAGACTGGGAATCCGCTTTAAATTTTTCATTTGGCAGTGTGGTAAAGGGTGATTCCACCAACAGCCAGAGACGCATATGCTTGACCCTTTGTCACTGTTACAAAAATTTGACCTCCATCCAGCTAAAAATACTGGATGCCTCTCATACCTTTCTGCTGAATTTCAAATGAATTCAAGAGGGTGTTTTATGCAATACATTCTCTTATTGGGGAGTGTTATTCTATTAAGAACTAGATCTGATGCTGGAAATTAATATTTCTTCCCTCTTCACAAAAAAGCCCCCAAAATTACTGAGTTTTTTATATGAATAACTCCTTTCTGGCTCTAGTAAGGAGAGATGTCTTAGCTACACTCTCTTGAAGACTTTTTGTTGCACATCCAGCAGTGCTGCAGGGATCTTGTTTAAATGAAACTGCAACACGTTTACATTTAATCCATGTGTCCAATAGAGTTAATTCCTAGAAAAATTTGTGCTGTTGTGTGCTGACAGCTTATTTTGACAGGTGTTAAATGCTTTGCATGCAGGCCTGAGGATGTTTGGCAGCTTAAAACATTTGGTTATTACAAGTTCTCACTCTCAAAATGGAATTTTCTGTGCCCAAGGAACATGCCCTCTATAATTTATTTTGAAAAACTTTTTGCATTTTGTAATTATCCGAGTAATTCTTAGAATCCCTTACCTTAGGGCCAAAGAGTAAGTTATTTGAAAGATACATTGAACTGCATTGAATAATTTATAAATAAGAATGCACTACAATGATCAAAATCAGCTCCTGAATATTGTATACTACAGTTACACTGTACACAGAATCTGATGAGATTGCCAAATGCAGTAATGGGTAGAATATAAATGATATTGCCTTGTTAAGCATTTTGCATATTATTAATGATAATATTTTGAATTTTTTTCCACAGGCACAAAGATGTCATTGTCAGCCAAGGTAAATAAAAACATTTATTTTTAAATACTGGATGAAGTTGAAAATATTTGCTTTTTATATATACTGAGTAGTATTTCCTGTAAATGAATACATTGGAACATATGCTTATGAAATAGGGGTTAAGAGATAAAATTGCATTAATCAACTACAAGAATTAATTTGGCAAAAAAGTTGCTCCAGACATGTATATGAATCTTTGAAATTATGGAGGAATGCCTCATCAGATTGGATCTTTAGTCTAAAGTACAGAAGTTTTTGGTAAGTGGGTGGTGGGAGGATTTGATTTACTTTTGTGAAACAAACCTCTTTTAAAAAAGTATTTTCTCTGTGTATATGTGCATAGAGAGAGTTTATGAAAACAAAAATCTAAAGTTTTGACCTATGTACCAGTCTTCATCCAAGCAGGTGTTAGTGAGACTTTAGAAATAGTTTTAAGATATTTTATTTCTGTCCCATAACTAGCAAAAATGTCAACTCGTGAAAAAAACAGCCAAGGTAAGAATTAAGCTATGCCCTTTGGTCGCTTTCTTCTAATTTAGCACTCTCACAAATCTTTTATTTGGCTTTTCACCATCGAAGAGCATTGGTGCATATTCTCTTAATATTTCACCTGTCTTCTTATGGAAATTTATATGCATCTGCACATTTCAATCTATTTTGGGACTGTTTGGGAACAGTTAAATTACGGCACACATAATTCCATCAGAGTGGAATATGTGTTCAAATCGAAGTCTTGCATTGTTGCCTAAGATATCAGAGTATTAAGAACTGCCAACTAAAAGATTTGTTTTATCTCAGCTTTGTCTTGCCAATATTACAACATATAAATGCTGCTTAGACAAGGACAGAGACTGAAGGTTTTAATAGTCTCTTGAAATGAAAAATGAGTCTCTTCTGAAGTGTATGTCTTTGCACCAATGAATCTTGCATTCTGTGGCTACCTGCTGCTGCTGGCTTGTTCAGTCAGGAAAAGGAGCCATCTGAACATGGTGGGATGTGACAACAAAAGAAGTCCACTTCTGGTGTTGCAAAACTGCTCTGCTTTAATGTCCTGCAAACTGATCTGTACTGAAGCATGCAGTTTCAAAACTAAAGCATGTAACCCAAGTGCATGCTGTACACAGCAGATCTATGTACTAGGGTTTTGTCTTGTGCTTTTTTTGCTGCTAATTAACAAATCTGTAGTCTTCAGATTCTGTGCTGTCAGCAAGTTTACATTATTCACAGTTTGATTGCTTTTTATCTCCTTCAATAAAGAAAAGAAAATCCTCCGATTTTTGAAAGTTTATGTATGAATTGTTGGAATGAAAGCAAAAATCAACTTCGATCCAATTGCTTTATCTTTTTCTAGTTCACAGAGAAATTACAGGTATAAAAATATTCTGAATTGATGCTTACAAAAAGCATCTTCAGAGACAAGATGGGTGAAAGAGAATGAATAAGTACCAAGAACAAAGAAGAAATGTTTTATTACACCAAAATGCTTAACACTGGCTGTGAAACAGTACGTACACTGGCTACTGTAAAAAGAAAGTTAATCAGTAGTGGCCAGACCAGCTGCAATTTAGCTTTGAAAGTTTTTAATAAAACTATTATATTAAAAATACCTTTTCTAGTAAAAACAGTTTTTCACAAAACCAAGTTGTGTATAGCTAAGATACCTTCAGTACTAATTATTTTCTTACAATGTGCTTTTACAACTCTGCATGTTCTGCCCAAAATGGAAGTTCCTGAAGTTCCCTCATTCTGATAGCTGTAACTTGAGTGGCCTTGGTGCGTTCTCTGCTATCTTCTGTGTTACTGGGCAGAGGATGTGATGCATGGGCACCTTCCAAGTGTGTTGTGCCATAATCTGTCCTGAACCTAATTGGAATCAGAGGGAAACATGATGTAGATAACAGGACCCCGCACATATGGGAGGTGGAGGGAAAGTCTTGTCATAGAAAATGCATTTGCTCCATTTTAAACACATGGAGCGGCAAAGTGTAATTCTGTCTCTAACATGGATGCCGATGAAATTAGAGGATTCAGAGTTTGTTCTGTTTTGGTTTTAAATATGGACCAGTGAGAATTTTATTGACAGGTTCTAGAGTATGTCTGTGTGTGTGAGACTGATGGCTTTTGCGTTGTGCTTTACTGCCACAGAAAAAAGCATGTGTAGGTTACTGTTGCTGCAGCAGGTTTACCTATCTTTACCAGTATACACTTACCAATATTTTGTCACTTCTCCATCAGTGCAGGTGACTTTAGCCTGTTTTGAACTTGACAGTTGCCACATAAATAAACCAATTTTCAGTTGGCACCTTGACCCAACTAGTCAGGAAGCTGAAGAGTTGCACAGACAGTTAACATAATGTTTCTGAGGTAAATCCTGTGGATTTGGACAGTGTTGTCTTGGATAGGGTGTGATGAAGAGTTGCCTTGCTCATGGTGTTTGTACAGAACCTTCCTGTTCTGGAATGCAAGGGCACAAAAAGTTACAGCTGCTTTAGCTCTCCTTTGTGGCTTGCCAGCCTTTGCCTTAGGGGTGAGCAGTCTCTAGCACGGTGTTAATTAAGTTACAGCAAGTCCCCTGAGCTGCTCATTTTGCTGAGTTGTGTGTAAAACACTGTGTGTGCTCCCAGCACTCATCTCCCATAAGGATTGTGTCCCTGTGCTTCCTAGACCTAGAAATTGTGGAAGGAGGCTCTTAGGAAGACTGCTGATGTGCAAACTGTCAAGCTTCAAAGCATATCTACAGTAAAAATACGTCAGTGTCTTTATATGCATACATAAAATAATATTGGAATCACTGTGAAATTGCAGATTTTCATAGCAGAAGGTGTTTGCATAGGATAATGGGATGGAAGATGACAATTCTGTGTTGCTTTGAACACCCTGGAGTCACTTTGTTTCCTTTTTTTGATTCAGCTAAGAAAAAACAGCTTTGAAAATGTTGGTATAGTATAGTACCGCAAAATATAGATCAATACATTTTTGCATGCTTAGTTCTTGGAATCTAATTTTTCTAGCAACAGAAGTTACTGCAATTATATTTGTCTTCTGATACTCTGTGTAGATTCATTGTGGTTTCTATTGGTGTTGGTATTAGCTATTAAAGTAGAAGACTTGGGAGCAAGTGAGCATCTTAGATGAGCTTCAACAGTGAAAGGCATTAGCTGTGGTGTTGGAATTTGCTTTGTCTTGGAGTCCCCCAGAGAGTGCTGCATGTAAATGTCAGCAAGACTTAGGCAATTCTCTTCTGCCAGGAGCAGCATGGGCAGCCACTTGATTTTCTTCTGCCTGTCTCCATGCCACGAGTGTTGCAGTGTCATCTCATATCTTCTCAGTACCTAGTTTTGTTCCCTCAGTGCCTTTCTCTCCCCCACTCTGATTGAATTACATATACTTCACGTAAGGTTAGTCCTGAGCTTTATGCTTCTGGGTAAGTGCTGCAGCATAAGTCATAGGGTCAGTTTGTTTGTTTGTCCTTGTAAACCACCAGCCTTTTTAGAATAAAATCCTAAGCACTAAAATTCTGTGAAAATCCTATAAAGCTATGGGTGAAATGAGCAGGTGCTTACTACAGCCTTGAAAAGACCCTAACTAAAGTTATTCTTTTAAATTCTTTACCAGCAGGTGTTTATAATTGCCTATAAAAGCCATCTTGCTTCTCACTTCAGCAGAAACATTTTTAAAGTATTAATCATAAGGCATTCATATTTTTAAACCCAGAAGTTAAAAACCTGGCTTATGTTAAGATAAAAGGTAATTTATTTCTCTGAGTTTGTGTGTTTGAGTTTGGTTTTCAGTGATAGCAGCTCCATATATGAATCACTTGTTCACTTATTATAAAGTAATAAGAGACACTTAAACTTTCTGGATAGCAATAAAAACCATATGTGAAAGAATTAATGAAAAACATGCACTGCGTTCCCAAGTATTTTTGCTTTTGTTCCATTTTGTTTTTTTTAAATTGTGCTTTTTCAGTTTACAGTACATTTTCTTCTGTTAGTTTAACTGTACTATAGTTTTAGTTTCACGGACAGAGCAACTGTGGAGCACACAATGGAAAAAATGTACCCTGCTGACCATGTGTGCTGTCTGTGCAAAGTGCAAAATTCAGTGGCTACCTCAGGTTGCTTTTAAATCAGACAGTGGTTTTTAAATGATGATGGTTGTTAAATGTGCTTCTGTAGCTGAGAGTAAACGGAGATCCCATCATCTCTCATCATTGGGCTTCTTTTTCTTCTTCAGGCACAGTGCGTAAAAACCATCAATACTGTCAAAAAAACAAATTGTGTACTTGGGAGTTCTTATCATTGATTCTTGGTCGAGTCAGGACTTATTATTTAAGCAGGAAGCATTTAGATGGAGTCTTATTGAGCTTGCTTGTGTCCAGTATTTCTTTTTCAGTATTTTTCTTTTTTTTAATAAAAAGCTAGAGTTTAATATTAAACTTCAATTATTTCAGTGCTAATGGTAACTGTTGTTAATACCTAGATTTATAATGTCACCCAGTAAATGAAAAGGCAAAGTTTACTTGTCAGATTATGTAAAATTAATAACCAAAGATCTGGTAAGAAATTTAAAGGCAAAGCAGAAAAACCATTCCAAATCAGGACAAACCTCTGATCTCATCTATTGTATTTGACTGTTTGTCTGGCATTGCACCAGGGCTCAGTAACAGCAGTGCAAGTGTATCTGTCAGGTTCAGCAGGCATTGGCACATAATAGCTTGGGGTGAGAGATGGCAGACCTGCAGCCACATTTTAATTCTGCTGTGAGGTTGAATGTAATGGTCTGGACTTGGTGGCTGAATTTGGTTATTTGTCTCTGTGCTGTTAGCACTGGTTTAAATTAGAAACAGGCATCTAAGCTCTTGTCCCTCAGGGTAGTGGTCCTGCAGAGTTCTTGGACACAGGCCTGAAAGCAGAAGGCTTGTGGGAAAGAAGCTTTTAAAAGCATAACTTCACTGGTCAAGCAACTAGAAGGTGAAGACAGATTAATAAATGTACCCTGGATGTGGTAGTTTCTTGTATATTATTAGAGTATTCTGCATGGCCAAGCTAGTTGAAGTCTTTTGGGGTTTTTCGTTTGCTTGTAAATCACTTTAGGGTGCTGCTACACTCAAATGGGACTGAGCCGGAGCTTTAATGCATCATCCCATGTTGAACTTTCAAATTAAATGGGGTGGGATCTACTGAAAAATAGTAATAATTTGCAGGGGTAATATAATAATTCCTTTAGAACTAAACTCGTGTGTGTGTATATATATATAATCTACTGTATGCTCATTAGACATCCTATTATGTACACACTTGCTAGCTGAACAGCAGTTAATTACAGCACAGACTTGTGGGCCTACCTCAGTGTCTTGTCTAATGAGGAATAGCGTAATATAAAATACATTCTTCTAATATGATGTGCAATTTTTTTTAAGAAACCATCTAATTGAAGGCAAACGTTTCTCACATGCTTCTAGAAAACTACTTGATTTCTTTCTGCAGCATGCTTTTTGGAAAACAGGAGAATTTCATAGTGTCACTGTCTTCAAATTTCTGAAGTATCTGAATAGTAGCTTTCATGTCTTCTGAATTGCTTTTCACCCTAGATACTTCTGAGTTAATCTACAAAGACTTCTTTGATCTTTTTTTTTCTCCTCCTTTCCTATTTTTTTTATTATTTTCCTTTGCAAGCCTTTCATATTCCCCTAAGAATATGATTCAGGGAAAGTAATAAATTGCTGAAGTGACATTGCGTGAGTCTGCCTGTGCTGGCTTCATGGAAGCACTAATTTCAGCCTTTCAGATGGTTTTTATTGCAATATCTTTGCTCTCTGTTACCACCTGCAGGGTTTTTCATTGGCCTTACCTTCCATCTTGCTTTCCCTGGTTGATGGGTTTTAAACTTTCTTCCAAAGGTGAATTAATAGGAATTGTTGGGAGTTGAATTTTAATGTTACTGAGCTGCTTTTTCTTATTTCAACTTTTTTTTTTTTTTTTTTCTTTTATATGGCCTGATTAAAAGCTTATTCATACTAATGGGAATCTGCTCTTGGTACAAGGAGGCTTTGCAGAAAACTCTCAGTCAGTGCACTGTTTGTCTACAAAATGTATTTGCCCCTAGTTTTAGTCAGCCCTGGATTGCCATGCTTATCAACAGGTTCCTTGCATGCAAGGTAACAATTCTGGCTTACAGTGACTGTCCGAGAAGATGCACTCATTTCCTTGCTGGTCAGCCAGGCTTTTGGAGCTCCCTCTCAGTAGCAGCACCTTGTTTCACCAACATGTTTATTCCTTTCTTCTCTGTCAGGATGTAAACTTCCAAAGAACATGCTGTAGATACTTAAGTTGCTAACATCTGCCTCCTATGACATCTGCTGGGACCTATTTGGCTTAGTGTTTAGACTAATGAACTTAACACAGGAAAGCAAAAGCACTGAAATTTCACAGGTGACACAAAGCTGGTAGGCCAAACTATCTGATAGAATTGAAAGCTGAGATTTTAATCCAGTAAGACCTAGATGTTCTGGAGGCCGGAGTAGTATAAAAAAAATTAAATTATTCATTCAGGTTTCGCTAGCAATTTACTAGCTATAAACAGGTGCTTGCCAGAATTAAATGGTAGGGAAAAGGGCTATAACACACCACTTAATTGTACAAAGATGGAACCGCTCACTTATTTTGGAAGCACAAATGCAGTCCCAGGATGCTACAGAAGTAATTCTAATGGAGATAGAGGCCTTGTGGAAAGTGCTAATGCATCAAAACCCTGGTAGGTTCTCCTCTGTAATACTGCATGCATCCAAAACCATAAATGGTAAATTTTGTTGTGCTGTAGAGACAGACTTTACCCTTTTTATATAAGAAAAAGTTAAATATCCAGATGTTTTTACTTTTTCAGAATATGAAGGCTGGGAGGATTTCTGTTTTCATGCTCACCCAATTCACTTTCTGACAGCAGATGGGCAGACCTGTGCTAAAGTGAAAAGCCATGCTGTCACACTCACAGAAAGAAAACAACCTGGCCTTGTATTATTGTCACCTGGAGGTTGAGAAATTCCCAACTAGTAGGAGGAGGAGGTTTTTGGATGCTACTCTGAAATCAGCAGAGTGTATTTCTCTCTCAGTGACAGCCCTCTGCTATCCAAAGCAGGTGCTGCTGTGCTCTGAAGAGTAAAAAACATCAGTGCAAGCAGAGAGAGGGCACTGAAGGTCATGTTGGGTATCTGTCAGGCTGGGCTAGGCTGAGCTGAGCTGAGCCAAGCCATGATGTTCCTCCAGCTCATTATGTTAATTTGCAAAATCACGTGCGTGAGCAGTGTTCAAGACTACCTTTACATGTGCCCTCAGCATGTCCTGGTTTCTCGCTTGGTGTCTCTTCTTCTGAGCAGTTTTGTGTCACTTCAGTTTACTGGGGCCATATTTTAGTCAAATTAAGTGTTTCTGTATCTTTGGGGCCAAGTTATTAATTTGCCCAAACCTCTGGGGAGCCCACAGAGAGCCAAGACCTGCATGGAGTCTGCTTAGG
The DNA here is from genome assembly GCA_018697195.1 of Certhia americana. Taxonomy (NCBI): domain Eukaryota; kingdom Metazoa; phylum Chordata; class Aves; order Passeriformes; family Certhiidae; genus Certhia; species Certhia americana. Next base: position 88,338,347 of record CM031859.1, on the reverse strand, counting down.
TCCAGCACACCCAGAGGGCTGCTATGTGAGACTAATAAGCCTGAGCCAGTCCTGGGAGCATAAACTGGGAGTGCTGATCCTGTGTTCCCTGGCACTTGTGTAAAGAGACTGTTGAGGCTCCAGAGGTGAAGTATCGTGGAGCCAAGCAGAGTTTGGCAAGGGCTGTGAATTTGAGCTCAAAACTGCACAAAAAACAGCTACAGCTGTGCCTGGTGAAGAGCTGGCCCCTGAGGCCAGGGCACTGCAGCCACTTGATGCTACCTTCTGTAGCAGCTCTGCACCTTTTTGTGTGGTGTAGATAATCCATGGCACCTGGGTGTGCTACCTGCAGAGCTTCAACTGTGCTTTTGAGTTGGTTTGATCCATATAAAGGATTTATAGGACGTCTGCAGTTGCAGAATAGTTAGTAAGTGCCAAAGGTTCTTCATGGTATGCCCTCCTGGCCCTTTCCACACACATCCCCCAGTCCCACCTTCCCCAGATACTTCTGCTCAGTGGATGGTGGGATCTGAACATCTCTTTATATGGAACAAAATATTTTTACTTTCATACCTAGTGTTTTCAAGGAGGTAGATACCAGAATTGTCAAGGATTTTTTGTTGGTTAGGGTTTGATGAGTTTTTTTACCCACTCTCTTTAGAAGTTTTGACTTTTTTCTCCCTTGTCATCCCTTTTGTACGTATCTGTCATAACATGATCAAGGCTCTTTTTTCCCAAAAGAAGGAAATAGAAGTCTGGACATGCTGTTTTGTATTGTGAAATAGTGAGGCTGCAGGAAAGGAGCGTAGTCTAATGCTCTTGATCAGTTGAGCAAGTATGAAAGAGTTAAATCACTGATTTTCTTAAGTTGCAAATACAAGAATTCGGCCTCAGGCAATTAATTGCTGTTTGTGAATGGTCTTGGTACGCTGTCATCCTCTCTAATATTTCAAAAGATTTTTGCATTAATATTATATCTGCCCTACAGGTTATTCTAACAAAATGAAATTTACAGTCTTAGACAAAAAAAATACTTCAGTGGGTTGTCTTCTTTTTCTAATTCTTCTTCTTCTTTAGGGAGTGACTTAACCAGGTTTTGCCTAGCCTGTGTCTTTCTAACAAGTGTTTTAAATATGTATCTTCAAAGGTAATCTTGAGTAAATATAGCTAGTTGATAAATGCAAAAAAATGTTCTTTCTTTAATGGGAAACTTCAGAGAGCTAATTTGTATCTGAATGCCTTGTAGATATCTTTTCCCTCCAGGAGAGCCTCTTCTGCCAGAGACTTGACTGAATTCCTCTTGGACTCTTCATGTCTCTCATCTGCCGAGTCCAACAGGTGCAACTGCCTCCATCCATAAGAATTTCAGTTGCAGATTGTCTCCACTGTTCTAAGCAACAATGAGAAATTTGATTCTAAATTTGTGGTGTCATTTTGCACTGATCTTGAGGAACCAGAAGTGTCAGGCTCAGTGTTAAATCAAGAATTTATGGTTTAACAATGATCAGTCTTTTGTAAATACCCTCAGGATTTAATTTATACGACTGGGGGTGACAGATTTTAATAGAAAAGTCATTGTTGATACATTACTCTTGGGTTTGGCTCATATTGTTTTATTTCTGAATATACATACTATAAAAACATATTGGTGAATAAATGAGACATGGTACTAGTTTGGAGTAATTATCTAAACACTTATGTAAAACTAGTGACAGCTCCAGCCTTTAGCTTTTCTTAGCAATGCAACTAAGCCACACACATGTGGTAAAATAACTGTTGTGTCTAATTTAGCTACCAGGGAGTGATTTTCTTTGTTCGTTTTTATTTTATCTGAGCCAGGTTTTCTACTGTTCTCAGTGGAGAGACTCATGGGATTCTTGTTCAAAGCACCCATGTTTGTTCTTTGAAAGAGCGAGACAACTGTTTTTCATCTTTTTAATATCTTTTCCTTTCATACTGGACTTCTATGTCTCAACTTTCCTTGTATTTAATATGCTAAATAAGAGAAACCTTTATATGCGTGTTAGTTTTAAATTGTTTGATTATTACAATCATTGACCAGATTTCTTTTACCTTTTTAGATCTCCAAGTTTGACTTGAGCTGTTAAGCTATGATTCTGTGGAAATAAGTCTGAGTTTCTCATAATTTCAATTTCAGATGCTTTAGGGAAGGCCAAACATACATTGCACAATCGTGCAGTCTGAGTATTAATCTTATGCTTAATTGTGGAAATATTTCTAAGCATTTCTTGAAGATTATAGGGAAGTCTCTTTCATGTTTGTTTCTTAAAGAAGTACTAAAATAATTGTTTAAAAATCTTAATTCTAGAGCTTAGTGTTTGTTACATCAAAGGTGATTTGAGATTTCTTAATACTGTATTGGTAATTTGCAGCTATTCATCTACTCCACTTCTACTCAGCTATTCAAAATTTTGGTTGAACTCTGAGTTCCCTATGTCTGCAACGATTTTCAAATCTCCATAAAAAAGTGTCTGTGTTCCAAATTCACAGCAGACTATTATATTACTTTAGTTAGTATTTATACTAAATTGGATATTAATTACTAATGAAATTGAGGAGTGATAAAAAGTTACTACTTTATTGATGAAAAGTTAGTAGAAAATTTGGCTCTTTGTCGGCAGTGCTTTTTGAAATGGAACTGTGCTTTTCCCTGGTGGTAGGTTAGCTGACTTGCCTTGAAAAGGAACTCCTACAGGCTTGCAAAGTGCTTGGATTCCCACAGAGATGATATACACATGTTTTGTCACAGCCATAGGCAGTGTTAGCTGGAGTCATCCTGAGCTGTTGCTTTTGTCCATTCTTCAGGATACAATGTTTAATAACTCAGGTTGCTGTATTAGTTTGTGATGATACATAGTTCTTGATTATATTCATCAGCAAAGCCCTTGACACTTTTTCCTGCAGTGTCCTCATGTCTTAGCATGGCTGCTAGGATTTGGAAAGGTGGGCAGCTGGGTGGGGGAAAGAGCCAGTTGGATAGCTGGCCTTGGAGAGTTGTGGTTGTTGAGTCATACTGTACCTGGTGGCCAGTAGGTGACACATGGAGTCTGCAGGACTGTAGTCCAGCCCTGCCCATCCTCCGGAGCAGTGGCTTGAGGTAGGGACACAGTGCACTGTCTGGTTTGCAGTGACAGCACACCGGGACCCAGGGACTGTGCTGGGCAGATGGGCTTGCAGGAACCTCACAGAATTAAGCAGAGACAAATACCGAGCCCTGCACCTGTGGGAAAGCAGAGTCTCTGGCAGGAACCGTCTGGGGTCAGAGGGGCTGCAGAAGCAAGCTCTGTGGGAAAGGCCCCCAAGGTGCTCTCAGGTACCAGGAAAGGCTGTGCCTTCTTCATTCTAGGAGATTTTCAAATCTGAGTTAGGCAAAAGCCTGAGGAACCTAGTCTGGCCTCATGGCCAGGCGGACACCTGTGGACACCTCCTCAGGTCCTTTTCAACCTGAAATACCTCATCCTGTAATTCTAACTATTCAGTTTCAGATTTGAATATGAATTTTGCCTTTATAACTTAACTTGCATGTCTAAAATTTTACACGCTCAGTCTGTTCTATCACAAATTCAACTAACCCTTGTTCTGTGTGTGTTTAATTTTCCATTTAAAAGAAATAAATTCTGGGCCTTTACCAAGCTCTCATTTCAAAAATGATTGTTATATAACCATGATATATGCAGTTCACATCTCTGTGCTTATTACTGGTTTCTTTTGTTCTTACTTCTTGTGTAAACTTGCCACATGATTAATGTGCCTTTTTGTTTCAACAGAGGGAGAGTATATCAAGATGTTCATGCGAGGCCGACCAATCACAATGTTCATTCCTTCTGATGTAGAAAATTACGATGATATTAGGACAGAGCTGCCTCCTGAAAAGTTAAAACTGGAGTGGGTGTATCCTTAATATCAGTAACTACTCACTGTTCCCTTTTTGTCTTGTCTTGCATTTTTCCCTTTTAGAATTCAGTCTTGTGTCTTCTCTGTTCAGAGGTAAAAACTAAAAGGTGAGGGAAAATGTTCAAATTAATATAACAATGGAAATGGTTTGTAACTCCTGTATAGTATAACTTTAAATGGCAGACTACATAGGTATGGAAATACTGTACTTTTTCTTTGTTTTACTGTTGGTACTAATTCTGATTTAAAAACTTTTTTGTATTTAGTGCAAAACCAAGAATATTTGGAGAGCTACAGAGTTTGAAAAATGGCCCCTCTGCCTCCCAATGTATTAACGTAGGCTTTGCTTCAGAGTTAGTTTTCAATCTCTGATCCTTTTTAGGAAGTTTTAGAACTATGGAAGATTTTGAGTTTGTTGTCCTTTGCTATGGAGTGAGAATTGGAGAAGCAGCCATCCTTTACATTGCTTCTGTATTTCAGCTCCAAAGTGAAGTTGTTAATTTCTTGGAAACTTGTATTAGATGCACTAAATTTAACATTTGAAGAACCGAGTAGGTTTGTGTCTGATGACAATTCTTCAAGATTACTAGATCAGACATTAAATTCATTTTAAGAGATGTGCTTTTGCACATGTTTGGGACTTTCTGTCACTCCTCCATCTCTGCAGATTTTTCCAGTAAGCTGTGATTGTGTAAGTAAGTTTCACTGTACTTCAGTAAAATAACACATCTAGGCAGCACTTGAGTTGTTGTAATAATCTTAATGCTCTGATGTTGCTGAAAGCAGGAAGAATTTTTAGGAATGTTAATGATGCACTGTCATATGTCCGGAAGAAAGTTCCAGATTAAAGTCTGACTGGAAGGAAAACAGAGCTCTTATTCATGCTTTGCAAAACTGTGGTACCCAATTTTCCGACCATCACAGCCCTTGGTTGCTGATGCTGGCTCTCATGACTGGAGTGAATTGAGTCAGTCAGTGATCTGGCTGAAACGTAATCTCTTTTTGTGAAGTTAATTTTCAAGCAGGACCAATACATTAGTTTCATTTGCCTCACAAGCGTGCAAGGATTGGAACTGGCATACTGAAGGAACATCAGCTCGATTTTTCCAGCATCAGTGAGCAATTTGGACTGATGAAAACTGATCATGAAATCACACCCTCAGTTAAGTAGGTGCAAATACCAGTGTGGACACATTTAATGTCCAAGAACCTTAAGTTCAGGTTAAACCAGTTGGCTGTTGATGGCTAATTAAAGTGAAATAAATCTAGTCAAAGGAGACTGTCCATGTGTTTTGGAATCTGTTTCAGGAAATGTCATCCCAAATCAGACCAGTATATATATGAGTGTAGAGTACCCTTTGGATGCAAAGGTGAAGAAAAGTGAGGAAAAGGCAGTAAAATTTTTGAGGACAAAATATTGGTCTCCGTGAATTTGAACAAAATTGCTCTTCAGTTTGGAAAATGCAGCAGCAGCAGAAAATACAGAAAATGCACCTTCTGCTTCATGCTTAGGTTTAGCAAGGGGAGCAAATCTGCAAGGCAGCTGTGTCTTGCAAATATGATGGCAAATTGAACCCTGTGCATCTTACTCATAAGGCATGGGGACAAAGATTATTTTACTAATGTCAGTGTTTTGCACCTGGAAGCTCAACTGAGGGTTGAATAGTTCCATTTTTAGGATATGTTTTGAATTCTTTTAATTCTCCTGCCTTCTGGATGATTTTTTTTATAATTGATTTTTCCTTTGTTATTACTCTTTTGGAAAATACTGGTGAACCATGACCAACTGCAAGGAAACAGCAGGCAGATTATTGGGCTGTTTTTTTGTTGGCTTATTGGTTGGTTTGGGAGGTGGGGAGGGGTCTCCTTTTTAGATGTTTCCTGTAGGTTTATTCAACTCCTGATACCCTGTACTGTAGATTGAACTAGGGAAACTTAGCTTTTGTCTTCCTTGCAGATTATTTTCATTTGAAGAAATGCCTAAGCTGCTTGGCAAGATAAAGCAGCGCATGGGAGAGTCTGAGCTCTTGACTGTGTCTGGTTCCTGAGTGATGTCATTTAAATTGAATAATTTACTTTGAGTATCCCTGCTTTGTAGTGCAGTCTTTGCTACTCCACTTGAGAACTGGTTAAAGCATATCTGACATTCCTAGTAATAGCAAAATTGGCTTATTTAGCTTCAAAGGTCACAGTCAGTGCAGCTTTTGACAGTGACTTTGTCGATTCTTTCTTCCAGCGTATAGTAGCTCAATTTCAGCAAAGTATTTCAGATTCTGTTTTGAGGGATTATTTTTAGCAGTAGTGCTCTTCTTTCTAAGAATAATTGAAGACAGTGGTAATTATACTGCTGAATTCTGGTGTATGGTAGATCGCTTTTCATGAGGGCAGTAGCTATTTTTAGCCAGTTAAAGCAAACAAACAAACAAAACAACCCCAAAACGTAAAGTTTTTAAGCATATAGAATGTTGTGACAAAACAGTCCTTGTAATTGATGAGAAATGATCACAATATCAACGCAACTATTGCTCAATTTCTGTGATTTAGTAATCAGTTTCACTGAAAGATTAACACTGAAATTCAGTGGAAATCAAGCATCAAAGTTTTCTGAAGAGACACAGTCAGTTATTGCATTAATTTTATTGCATTAATTGTGTTGCACTGTATGTGCTGCTTTGTTCTGCATGTGTGGAGAAGGAGAGAAAAGCTGTGGAGCAACAACCCCTCTGTTTTTTCACTGAAGATAGTCTGGGATGGAGAATGAAGAAAACAAACAAAAAAAAATTGTCCCACAAAACAGGTGGTTCCTTTACATGTTTGTGAAAATGTGCTTCTAGAAAATGCAGCCACTCTTTGGTACTTTATTTTGTAAGGGGTTAGAAGAAAGGAAGGTACTGAGAAATGTAATTTTTTTTAATTTTTTTTTTTTTCCTCGTAGCTTCACACATGTCAGAGCTCAGTGGTGGCTGCCAGAGTATTTAACTGTAGCTTGACTGAGCGAGGCAGACTTCTGCTGTGGAAAGACATGTTTGTGTAAACCGTTAATATTTTTGTAGGATGAATGTTTAAAGATGTCAATCTTACTAAATCCTTATCAATACATTCCCTATTGTGTACAGCAGATGATCAAAATCTGCCTCCCTCCTCTGAGAAGGTATTTAAAATAGTGTTCTTAACGTTTCAGGATAGAAAAAATATTTTCATTGGTTTGTAGCCCATAGCTTTTGAAAAGTTCAGTTGTTTGGTTTGTTGTTTGTTATTTTTTGTAAGGGGCCATTCTGGGGTTTCTTTTAATTCCATCAGTATTTAAAAGAAAAAGAAAGGAAAATTGAGTGGAGAAGTAAATAGGAGAAACAGAGGCATCCTTTTTTCTGCCCTCAGCATTGTGTTGTATCAGCATTTCTCGCGATATCATTTGCTTAGCAAGCCAGTGAATAATCTCTGCTTCAGAGGAGTCATTGTTCTTCCCTACTAAACGGAAGACAGCAAGATGTAAATCTGTTTTGTTTTCCACACTCCAAAGGGGTTTAATTGACAGCTGAATGCAGTGCCCCTCTTTGAACTGTTGTTTAGTTTCAGCATGTGTTTAATTTTTAAAGTGTTCCTCTGGTCTGGTGGCGCTGCAGAAGAGGAAGGGTAGTGGGGCATTTTTGGGGGCATAGTGCTATTTTTGATAGAAAAGTGGCCCTTTTTCATGTTAGAGGTCAGGCTATCAGATTAGGAGATACCAGTTTAGATACTCCCAAACTTGAACTACTGCACCTGCCTTCATTTATGAGAAAGGGCCATCTTCATCCATTCAGCTTGCTCCACATAGGTCTTTCACTTCCTTTTATTTACCTTGTTAGCCAGGACCTGAAGCTGGAATACTTTAGCTAAAGTTGCTTAATGTGTTTCCCATCTTTTTTTTGCTGTTGCAGGTGTATTAGTTGGCAATGAAGTGGAAAGCTCTCTAAAGTGCATGACATAACAGGAAAATAATATTTTTGGGGCTACATAGTTAGATGTTAAAGTCTGAATTATGATGTTAATTGTTTCTGGTGACCCAGGGAACTGAAATATAGGCCGGCAGCCACATTAATAGTCTAGAGGAAGAAAGCTGCACCTGTTCCAAAGAAATAACGAGTTGTAATAACGTTTGATCAGTGCCAACCAAGGCTCCTTCACAGTGTGTAAAACTTCTGAATGTCATTTGGAGCTGTGCATATTCCTACAGAAAACATGCCTTCTATATATTTTAGGTATATTTGGATAGAGTATTTTGCACTGTGTAAATTCCTTTAAAGTTTGGTTTGTTTAAAAATACTCTTAAAACAGTCTAAAGAAATATTTCCTGAACTTGGCAACTGCTGTGCAGAAGCTTGCCTTTTTCTGTAGGGCATTAGGAATTGTTTTAAAAGGCCAAATGAAAGCAATACTCTACTGCCCATCCTGCTGATACACAGCTTTGCTGCTGAAAAAATGTTAAATTAGAATAGTGAGTCCTGCTGTTACCTAATGAAATTCCACATGAATATTTTTACAAAACTGCAGTATAGTGTTTGCTTTACTTCTGCCATATCTTATTTTTAACATCAGTGGTCATCATCTCTTGAGGGATTTGGGTTCCTGAAGTCCAGTTGTATGTTTGGGGTTTTTTTAAACTGTGTTAGTGAAATTGTGCTGCAGTTCCAGAGGGAAAAACTTAAAGAACATTTCCTGACATGAGAGGTTCCCAGGAATCCTTTAAGGGGGGGGGGGGGGGGGGGGAGGGTTGGTTTTTTTTTTGGTTATCAGTAATTATGAAATCCTTGACTAATAAAACAATATAGATATGGGTATCGTGGAAGAGACTGTCGAGCCAATGTTTACCTCCTTCCTACCGGAGAAATTGTGTATTTCATAGCCTCAGTGGTGGTACTATTTAACTATGAGGAGAGAACCCAGCGGCACTACTTGGGTCACACAGACTGTGTTAAATGGTTAGTATATAACATTTGCATGTAAGTGTGTGGGCAATAATGCAGAAATATTTCTTTCCCTCTCCTGCTAGATGTACAAACTAATTAATGTCATCGTAGTTGTAGTTATTTCCTGTTTAATCAGTCCCAGTAGATTTCACTGTAGTAAACACGGCACAAACAAATGATGTTAGAGCAGTTCATGCTAGCTTAGGATGTCTGGTTTAAATGTAAAACAAGGGGATATATATACAGTCTAAGAGTGCCAGGTTGAAGAAAAGAGCTTTGCATAAATTATTCGAAATAGTTGTCCCAGAAATTAAAAATTGTTTTTAGCCTGACTCTAAATCAGTTGTTTACAGGCAATGTGGCAAAAGTGCAGTCTTAAAGGAGAACTAGAAAACCGTATTGAAAACTGAGCAATCATACTCTCATTTTGTAAAAGATGCCCCATCCAAATATAAAGAGAGTCAAAGAAATCAGAAAGATGTTTGCAAAAAAAAAAAAAACCAAAAAAAAAACTAGAGGAAAACTTGAAGCCAATGTCATTGTGGGTGCAAAGGCGGTTACAGCATTTGCTATGTTAGTCTGAAGAGTAGTGCACAATGGTGACCTCTCTACTGTGCAATACCTGACTGGAGAAAATTTGACATCTGAAGCTCTTTTCTCTTGTCTTTGTAATTGCTTCCTGTGGGAGGAATGCTGCCAGTTTGTGTTCTTCACTTTCATTCACAGAATTGAACTGAATTTTAAATTTTTTTTGTGCCTGTCATTATGACCTCTTCTGGTTTCCACTGGCCCCCTTTATTATTTCAATGGCTTTCTTCACTGTTGCAATTTTACAGAGAAAGCAACTAAGAATTTGAATCAAAAAATCCCAAGGACTGAGAGGATGTATTTTCTAAAATTTGTTTTTTTCACATCCGTTTCAAAGCAAACTGTGATAAACAAGGGCAGATTTTTGCTTCCACTAGTAGTGCACCACACTTCATTAGTACAATCACATCAGTGACTCATTTCAAGTGGCTGTAATCCCTGACTCCTGGGTGCACAGGCAAGTCCTCAGCCAGCTTTTCTGCCTTTTTTTTCCCCAAGTTCATGACATCTCTAGATTTGGGCGTAAAATACACCATAGTGCTTATAAATATGGCACATAATTAAGTTTAGGAGGTTCATTTTGAGACAATATATATTTTATTACTATGGACTCCCAGTGTAGTGCAAACCTGAGATGTGTCAGAGCACATGTGGAGGTGGCTCTTCTGGCACTCCTGGTTGTGTGTCAGCAGACAGTCAATACAGTGCGGAATGAAATATCTGATGAGAAACATTCAAACTGTCTCCTTAAAAGTGGGATTTAGGATCATAAGTGTCTTCATGGGCTTTTGTTGAAAAACAAGTAAAAAAATTTACAAAACACCTCTCCGTTTTGAAGACCTATGGCAGCAAAAGCAAGTCATATTTCTGTCTGTCTTAGTCTTGCAGTTCATCCAGACAAAATTAGAATTGCAACAGGACAGTTAGCTGGAGTGGATAAAGATGGAAGGGTAAGTAATAGAGCTATTGAGCAGTAGTATCTTGTTTTGAAAATCAGGAAAAAAGTGGTTTGGGGTTTTTTAATCATCACCTTCTGTCTGCAGTTAATATTATACACTGCATTTACTGAGATACTTTGAGTTTCTCAGGTAACAGTATGTATCTCTAGCAAAAGACAGTAACAATGAAACACTCAACCATACATTAGAAGGAGCAGAAGCTCATAAAGTCCTTTATCTGCAAGCAAATATGAAGCTTGTAATTGATTTATAAGGCCGCATCAGTTTTGTCATATTACTTTCAATTTGTCTTCTCCCAAGGGAGAGCAAATTCCCAGTTCTGTGGGTCAATATAGTCTTAAGGCTTCATGGAAGAGGAAACCAACTATGAGAATTCATGGAAGGTATGCCAAGCTTTCCTATAAACTTGCTTACTTGACAGCAAGTATATTTAAATGCTGCTCTCCACCTCTTGGCATAATTCTGTCAGAATTTGAATAATTTAATTATTTTCATGAAGTTATAAACAGAGGGGGGGAAAAAGATGTTATGAAGTGTAGAAGCATGTTGAATATAACTCTTTTTCAGATGTTCAACTTAATTTTCTGTATTTTGTAAGAAATTTATGTGGGGGGGATTTTGTATACATGATTTCCTCTGATCGTTTTGTGACTCTTGGTAGAGCTGGTTGGTTTGTTTTCCCATCTACAAGGATTTGTCACTTTCTATGGTGAATGCTGTCGTTAAGCCAAGTTAATTTGTGATTGTTTCTAAGCTAGTTTAGAATAGTAGCTGAATGAAATATAACCATGGACATTTTCATTGAGTGGTTGGTGATGGTTAAGAGGCTCAGTGCACCAGTGTTTGTTTCTTTTCTTTTTCTCGTAATTTATATATATAAACCCAGATGTGATCATTATTTTCAGTTGTTGCATAATATCACTAGTCTGGGGTGTGAAGTGCAAGATGACTCTTCCATTATTTGTTCAGTTCCTTGAATTGCTTAAAATATTTTCACAACTACCAAATGCCACTCTCCTGCCTCGACGGCACCGCTGCCACGTTGGTAGCCCAGACATAAGAACCAACATTGCCTTGACTCTCCCCGTTTGCCTTTGAGGATAGTGCCCAGCAGCATCACTAGCACAGGTCATCCTGCATTTTGCTCTACAGCTTGTAATTCAGGCAGCAAAGCGCGGCCCCGGCCCGCGGTGCTGTCCCTTCTGGTGACCTGTTTGTCCCGTTGCTTTTCCACGCAGCCCCTGCAGCCCCATGTTAGAGTGTGGGACTCGGTGAGCCTGGCGACGCTGCAGGTCATCGGCCTCGGCACCTTTGAGCGCGGAGTGGGCTGCTTGGATTTTTCCAAAGCGGTAAGGTGGGCGCGGTTCTTCGGCATGGCCCATGGGATGTGGCCGGTCCTGTGGAAACGGGCAGGAAATCTCTGGAGATCTTGCATGTTGTTTTCTAGCTGATCTCTCTTGGTATTAAAAGCCTGTCACTAAAGTTGCTGTATACTTTATGAAAGCAGCCGACAGCAAACTAGCAGGAAAACCAGGAAATGGCACATGTAGAAATGTGGTAACAAACCAGCACGGTAAATAAATAGCAGTCAAGAAAAACCTTAACGAGAAATTGAAGTCCACACTGGGTTTGGTGGTTTGGTTTGGTTTGTGAGGAGCTTGGTTCTTTTTAGTTTGATGTTAAAACCAAATTTGTTAGTGAGGTTTGTGAAAACAAAATTTAGTGAGTTCTGATGGGAGGGTTAACTTTTTTGCTTTCACAGCTGGAATAGGTTTTTGTCCACCAACAGGAAATTAAAAAAAAATAAAAAACAACAAACCTCACATTATCTTGTACTATTTTTTCCTGAGGAATAGCTTGTTCACTTTTTGCCTCTTCTTTTGCATTGAAAAAAACCCCAGAGGTCTTTATTACTGGGCCCGTAGAATTTATCAGAAAAATTGGTTGAAACATGGAGATGCACTACATGGCATTCAGAAAGTTCTTGTTTCAAATTTGAAAATGAGTTGGTTTCTTTTTTTTTGTAAAATATGGGCATATTATAATCTTTAAGCTGCCACTGCATTTTTGCCAAAACACTGAGACGTATCAGACGTTCTGAAAACCCAGGGTGGATTCTTGCATTCCATGAAGAAGAATTAATACATGTGAAAAACAGAAGATGCAGAAAAACGATGTCTGCAGTGTTTTGCTAATAGAGAAAGAGATTTACAGGACAGCTGAGGTGGGAAGGGATGTCTGGAGATCACCTCATCCACTGTCCTGCTTACAGCAGGTTCTGTCAGAGCAGGCTGTTCAGGCTGTGGTCCAGCTGGCTTCTGGGAATCTCCAAGAATGGAAACTCAACAGTGCCTCTGGGTGACCTGTTGGAAAGAAATTCTTGCACTCTCTTGCTGCAGTTTCACTTAGCAATTGAAAGAAAGAAAGCAATTGAAGGAAATTTCGTAGCATTGAAATGTTGCTATGTTAGATACAGTACGTTTTGTGTTTCAGTAGATAATGTGAAAGGAGTACTGGCATTCCTGTCACTCCAGAAAACCAATAAAACTTACATACTTGGATAGAGATCTTTTTCAGTGTGAATAAGAATGCATTCTATGATTTTAAAAACAAAGACAAAAAGCCCAGGGAATTTTTGAGAACTAGATTTTCGTTTTTATTGGTTCTGTTTTGCACCTGAAATTGATTTTGATACCTTACTACAGTCTCATGTGATTGCTGACTAGACTGAAACAGTTTGTGTGCAATATCTAGAATTGTGTTTTTACCACAGAATTTATTAACCCCCACAAGAGCTGTGTACATTGCCGATGCTGTCTTCAGGGTTTCTTCCCACCTAATAATTCACACATATATTTGCATATTACTGTTCAGAATAGTGCTTGGGAATAATAACTTTTTACCCACCTCTATTTTCATAATTTGTTAAAGAATGAAGTGCAAGAATCAACTTTATGATAATTAAAGTCTTCTCCAAATCTTTTTACAAATGTCAAAACAACTGGTTTGTGCAAGTATGCATTGCTGGGAATAAATATGGTTTTAAGATTTTTTTCTCTGTTCCTTTAATTACATGTAGCCATATATTTACCATTTTGTTGTAAAGTTGTTCAAAGTAAGTGGTTTCAGTTATTTAATACTGTAGGTGCTGCTCTACCTCCTCTGTAAGCATTGTTTTATTCAGAAAGTGTTGCTTTTGCTGCAGTTTTACCAACTACATGATGAAACTGCTGGTACTTCATGACCCATAAAGAAAAATGAGACATGCTTACAGAATTTGATAATGGAGTTGTGTGTATGTGACAGTGGCATTTAGGAAAAAAACACAAGTGGAGCTGTGTGCCTGTCTTCTGAAACCTGTGGAAAAACCATATATTTATAGAATAGAAAACTGAATCATTCTGCTGCTAGCATGAAATTGCAAACAAGAAAGAAAGAAACCAAAAACAAACAAAAAAAAGCAGCAATAAAAACCAACAAACAAAAGCAGAGTAAAGGCTTGGTAAGATTCTTTTAAAGCTTTCCTAGAATATTATTTGAAGCGTGGTAATTTTTTTATGCAATTATACAAAAATCTGTGTCTGTCTTCAAGAAAAAAGAAAAAAAAAAAAAGGAAAATTCCATATGTATTGAGGTTGTAAATTACTTTAAAAGGACTTGGTTAATTTATATTTATATCTTTGTGGATTTTTTAAAAATACGTCTGCACTGCCCTGTTTCTAACTTGAATATGACAGTACTTTTTTTCTTTTTTTTCCTTTAGGATTCTGGTACTCATTTGTGTGTAATTGATGACTCTAACGAGCATATGCTTACTGTGTGGGATTGGCAGAGGAAATCAAAAATAGCAGAGATAAAGGTAATTTTTCCACATGAATACTCTGAAATTCAAGTGGGTTTATTCCCATAAATACAAGTTTGTGAGACACTTTTGATCTTACTTGGAAACTGCAACTGTGTAATACTTCTGGCTTCTTTAATGATTCCACAGAAATGTATTCTTAACTTGTTTACTGGAAGTGGTTTGAATATTGAAGGTTTGTAATTACATTTTACTTATCCTTAAGAGCCAATGCAAATAAAGCAATTGTCTAATGTTTTCTTATTAGAAAAAAAAAAACAATCCTGGGAATTTTAAGAAACTGAACTGATGATTCAGTCTGTAGTTGTTTAAAAAAATAAAATACATTTGAACATTCCTTACTTCAATTTTGTCTGAATCACATTCTGGTTATTGATTCTCAGTGTGTGTCTCTTGTCATTTGAAGTTCTAAGTACTTTTGTGGATTACTGTCATGTCTGCTTTTCTGTTTCTTTCTGAACCTTTCCAAATTTCAGACCAATGAGATATGTTCAGAGGTGTTGCAGCCAGTGTTCATGTAAGGCTGATTTCACTGGGAACACTCAATCCTTTGTGTTATCCAGTATCAAGCAGGCAGATATGTCATGCATGTGGAACTGAGTATTTGTCTATTTTTATAAATCACACTCCACAAGCATATATGTCTATATCATTACAAACTTGTCGTTTCAGGTAACAAAATCAGGTTGGTTTGACCTGTTTTCTCTAGATTATGTTGACCAGTCTTAACTGTATTCTACAAGCTTTAATTTAATTCCATGACAGTATTTTCATTTCCTTTTTTGATATTTTATGTGAAATTATCTGGCATATGCCTTGTATTTCCTGTTCACTGACATTGTTTTGACTGTTTTTGCACTCAGGGGAGTTCTGTGGTGTTTCGGAATTGGATAAAAATTTATTTGGCAGGGACAGCTTGCCCTTCAAAACTTACATTGAGGACTTGGTCTTACAGTATCTTAAGCACCTTCCACAGAAGATGGTGTGAGCAGATCCCTTGAGCTGGGATGCAAAACAAAAGCTGTTTCTTATATAAACTCCATTAAGGTTTTCAGTCCTTGAATTCCAAATGATTTTTTTGACATAGCAGATTTGCTCATGTGAAAACTGTGTGAGAAACGTAATTCAATAAATATGGCCATGAACAAAAAAGAAAAGGAAACTTAAAAAGATTATTTTTAAAAGGCAAGCCAAAAGTAGTGAAGTTGAAAAGGTTGCTCTCAAAATGTGAATTAACAGCACCCTTATGTATAGATCACACAACAGCTGGGGTTGGAAGGCACCTGTGGAGATTATCTGACCTACCCCCAAGGCAGAGCAGGTTCACCTAGAACAGGTTGCACAGGATCATGCCCAGGCAGGTTTTCAGCATCTCCAGAGAAGGAGACCCCATAACCTCTGTGGGCAGCCTGTTTTGAAGTCCTGTAGAAATAAATACATTTACTTTCTTGTTTTATGGTCACTGCCTTGGAGGAGATTTGTCTTCAAAGGCAGTTTGGTTGAATATACATTAGAAGTTAAGTAAATGACCAGTCAGTTTGTTATGTTTATACAATCTATTGGTAAAGAATGAAATACTTGAAGATGTTGGTAATTCAGTAAAAGTGCATGCAGCCAGAAAAATACAAAGGTGGGACCCTATGTTTCAAAGTTTTGAGCTATGTAGGCTTCTCTTTTTCTTCTTTGTGAGGGGGAAGTGAAAACGAAGAATCCAAAAGAATTTTTACAGAATTTCAGAAAGGGAATGATGGATATAATCCTACAATATTATAGTTGTCTTACTTGCCTCTGTCACAGCTTTGTTATCCAGAATAGCAAACTAGTCTGTGTAAAAACTAAGCAGGGTTTTCAGTCCAAAAAGTGTCTTTTATACATGATTCATTTTCCTTGGCAGAAGTCTTAGCTGTTTGACAGAGCAGAAGCTTTTGTGATTTAAAAGGGAATTTAAAACCCTAACTTGTGTACTGAAGTTTAATAATGATCTCTTATGTATGTGAAAAATCAATATATGTATAAAATTACGTGTGCAGTCATTCAGACAACTGACTTGGCACAGAACACTTAGAAATGCTCTCAAGCATATGATGAGCTAGTTTTACATATCTCTGCTCTAAAACTTGGGTGTTTACATGTGTTTCTAGTAGTTAATGTCCTATCTGAATAAATATTATTTCTGTTATTATTTCAGACTACAAATGAAGTTGTTCTTGCTGTAGAATTCCATCCCACTGATGCAAATACCATAATAACATGTGGCAAATCTCATATCTTTTTCTGGACCTGGAGCGGCAATTCATTATCAAGGAAGCAAGGGATATTTGGGGTAATAATATCTTGATTCCGGGACAGTTTGAAATCAATGGAAATCGCATTTTCTGTGCATTTGCTTTGTTGTTACCATGTACTGTCTGATCAGAGAAGCAAACATACAAAAAAAAAGGCTAAATTCTGCCAACATGTATGCAAGAGTGTAAGAGTGTGGATGCATTACTCTGATTATGTAACAAGTACAAGTAATTATCCCTTTCTCTTGCTTATTTTGTTTCAGAAATACGAGAAACCCAAATTTGTCCAGTGTTTGGCTTTCTTGGGAAATGGTGATGTGCTCACTGGAGACTCAGGTGGGATAATACTTATATGGGGCAAAACTACTGTAGAAGCTACTCCAGGAAAAGGAGCCAAAGGTAGGATATGCTCGGAGTTAATCACAGATTTTACATTCTGTAGAAGACAAACGTCAAGGATAGCTTTAGAGGGAAGGAATAGAGACACAGCCCTGACTCAGAGCATACACTTCCTATCAATAACAGGTGGTACTAAAGTCCTGCAAGTCCTATGAATTTGCTGACTTAAGAGCAGTCTGGAATTTCTTTATAATTAATGAGACTGTGCGTGAAATGAATGAAAACTACTTTATCTAAATGTTTTGCATTTTTAAAAAATGTGGTTAATTGGCTTTCCTTTGATCTGGTGATTTGAAAAAGGCTGTAGGATCAGTTTGGGGATTCTGCAGGCTGCCTTTGCCTCTTAAGGCTTATGTTTGCACCATGCTCAGTCTCAGAGGAATACCATTAAGTGGTGGAACTGACATTAATAGGACTTTTGTGTGAAATACAATTACAATGCTTAGTTGTAGCAGTTACATGAATAACAGTTTCTGGATTAGCAGAGCCTCACATCTTGATATATTTTTAAAAAATTTAAAAAAAAATGAAATTTGAAATTGAACTTACTCTTTAGAGGAAAACTTTTGTAAAAAAGAAAGGAAAATGATTTGTTACCCAACATATGCAGACTGGGCACAGTTTGAGCCCTCATAAATTCAATGATAATTCATTTTACTTGGCAGCTATTTCAAACACTCCAGTTTAAATTGGTATGCCAGGAAAACACTCGTGTAAAAAGTACATTTTTAACAGTAAGTCTGATTTTGTAAGTAAATCCTTTTCTCATCTTTCAAGCTAACTTGAAATGGAAAAGTAATTCAACATATTATCTGATGTTTAATTTTTAATTTCTTGTGCAAAAATAACCTTTTTTTCAGTATAACCCTAAGTGTTATCAAACAGAATATTTATTTACAATGGCTTAACTAAAGGTTGTGTTTTTAGTTGGCTTATCTCATTAGATTGGTCACAGGACTTGATCTCATACTCTCTTTCACAGTGTGAAAGCGCACTGATTTGAACTGACTTGAGCTATAGGCAGAGTCAGCAAAGTTAAGCTCATATCTGGGTGGTGTTTCTCTTTTTCTGTGATTGCTGTTTGAAAATGTGCAGCACCAGAATCTTGTTTTGTTTGGGCTTTTTAAATTACTTTCCAACAGCAGTTCTTTTCATGCGAAGATCCAATGAGGATGCAAAAGGCTTTTTTTGCTACTCTTTTAAAATTTTCTCATCTCCTTCATTCTTCCCAGTATTTTCCTTTGGGTAGGCTGCTGTCTTGATAGATGCCAAATGCTGGTTGTGCTATTTTTATGTGTGGCAGCATCCAGCATTAGATATTAGGTTCATGCATCCTGGAAACTTCGCTATAAATAATTGGCCTTTTATTCCCAAAAGACTATAGACAACAAGTCTTCCAGTTTCTTTTAATAAAGTAGCTTTACTTCTTTTCTAATAATGACTTGCTAAGTATTTTTTTACTCTAGAAGACAGTTTCTCTTCCATCTGGAATAACTGTATTACCTTGGAAAGCTGAGAAATGAAAGCATTTTACCAATTGTTGGTTCTGACTTCACATTTTGTAGGACAATCAGTCTCAAAAAAATGTTTCTTCAGAATGGCGGGTCCTTTGTTTTGTCTTTTTATCCTGTAAGAAAACACTACCACCTTGTGTTTGCAATACTTAGAGCCTGACAATCCAAATGTAATTATTATTGTACACTTCCTTTATTCTTCTGCCTAAAGGCAAAGCTTCTCATAAACCCAAGGTGCAAAAATGAGTAGTGTTCTTTCTTATTTCCTTTTTTGTGCATATAGGAGTATATCAGATAAGCAGACAAATCAAAGCTCATGATGGCAGTGTGTTCACACTCTGTCAAATGAGGAATGGAATGCTGCTAACTGGAGGTGGGAAAGACCGAAAGATCATCCTGTGGGATCATGATTTGAATCCTGAAAGGGAAATTGAGGTAAGAAAGCAAGAGTGACAAGGAAATTGCCTTGAACAAGATACTGGCTAGTGAGACAGAGTCTTTCCCACCTTTAGCAGGGGAAGTTAGGATGAAAGAATTGGATTAAAATGTTTTATTGTTAGAAGTGTTTAAATTTTAGCCTGTAAATGAGCCTATATGAGGCTTCAATTCTATGTTTAAAGTGGACAGAAATTTTTAGGGTTTTCTTTCCTCAAAACCCTTCCTTAGTTTTTAGGGGTTTTTTTAATTCATCGTGTTTGAGAGGATCTTTGAGGGTATTTAGTATTGCCTGTGTTTTTATAAGTTTGTGTCTCGAGAGAAAGACAATGTCACAAGCATTTGAGAGTTTTAGGAGAATGTTTGATGTGAGGTAAACAAATGGTAGAATACATATTGGAATTCTGTAATAATTTCTCATTAATAAACTATGATGAGTAACTTCTTTTAAATTTATCCTAAACCAGGTGTTCAGTGAATTTTTCTGTTTTTTGTGATTTGGCAATATTGCAGTGCTAGGCTGGGGGAATGAACTGGAAAAGTTCCTATATTTTGAATTTTAAAAACTTGGGTTTTCCCTTATCTTGAAATAATGTATTATCCTTAAACAGTTCTTTAAACATTGGTGTACTCCACTTACCTATTGTCCATTCATAGCAGCTTTTTTTCTTAACACTTATGTGAGTTCAGTCTAGAATTTTTTACTGCCTTAAATCAAATACTGACATTTAGAAAACATGTCAGACAAGGTAACCACTGACTCTCATATACAATTCTTAGGCTTAAGTAACACACTCTATTCATATCAGTGTCTCTGTTTTCCTTTAGTTAATAATGTTATGTTAAAGCTAATTTTTGTTACCAGAATTCTGACAGATGGATTTTTCTATCTTATATTACCTCTTAATATTAGTGTATTTTCTCAAAATAATTTAGAAGAAAACAAACAATTGCACTGTAAAATAAAGCATATTAGAATAATAAAGTGTATTAGAATTCAAGCCTGCAATAAATAAAGTCATTAAATTCACAATCATTGCGAACATAGGGTATATGAACATTTACTTTAGGCTAATCAGGAAACATTAAGAAAAACAGGAAGCTTTTACTGTGTGCTACAAGATTTTTCTTGGTTTTCAAAACGTGTTGTGGAAAGTAAATAGTAACTGTGTATTATTCCTTTCCATATAAGATGAGTTGGGAGGCTGTGGAGTGCATTTGTTTAGCAAATTTGACATGTAAAAGCTATGTAATTTAATTTGTAATTTTTTTCTACTGAAGTTATTAAAATGATACAACTGTGATTGTTTCTGAATAAGATCTTGTATGCCTGTACTGAACAAATAGATGAGGGAGGTACCAGCTGAAGCCCTGATTAAGGTTATAGAAATTGGATTGTTCCTTTTTACTTGGAGAGCTCCAGTTCTGATACTGACACTGTGCTCTTTTTGTGGCCTCAAAAAGGAGGTGCTTGTCAAGATGCCTGATGTGATTTGACAGATGTTTCTTTTCCCAGGTTCCTGACCAGTATGGAACAATCAGAGCAGTAGCAGAAGGAAAAGCTGATCAATTTTTAGTGGGTACTTCACGAAACTTTGTTTTGAGGGGAACATTTAACGATGGTTTTGTGGTAGAGGTACAGGTGAGCATAACTTGTTTTTTTAACTATAACCCAAAAATGTCAAGGTTTTCTATGCTGATGTGTGATTTTAAGCCTCATTTTATTTATTGTTAAATCACGTGTGGTTTCGTTCTAGGGACATACAGATGAACTCTGGGGACTGGCATCTCATCCTTTCAAAGACTTATTTTTAACATGTGCCCAAGATAGGCAAGTTTGTATGTGGAACTCTGTGGACCACACACTGGAATGGACAAGGCTGCTAGATGTATGTCAACCCTTTAATTTATATATAAAGCTAGAAAACAGGAAAAAGCATTCAATTTCAGAAACACTTTTGTCCCTCTTGATTGCAAGCAAAAATCCTACAGTTGTGCTTTTAAAAACAGCTATCTGAAAGCTTTGATAAATTTACCAAGGCCCATCAGACATTGTGTAAGATGTAATCTGGATGCCGTTGCTTGGTGTCATTTTCACAAGCCTACTTGAATAAATCTTAGTCCTTTATTCATGTTACAGTTTGGGGTTTTTTTTCCCTGTTACTCAAACGTCTGAAGAGGTGATTTTACAGTTGTGAAGGTTTGGCTTTAGATGTCCTTTCCTTACTGTCATTCATTTCATAGTTCGGCTAGTTCTCTGCTAATGTCCAAGCAAAATTATCTTTTACAGAGAAATGTAGGCATTTTACTCTCAAGGTGGTCTTGCAGTGCTTGTCACTGATACACAGAGAAGAGCTGTCTGAAGATTAGCATGTTGCAAAGTGGTTGGCTCTTCCTGTGGCAGCTCAGCTCAGACTTTTAGGACAGCTTTGGTGTAAGGAGAGGTGTTGGGCCCTGAGGCTGGCGATGGGGCAGTAACATGTCTGTGTCTCTCCTTGCAGGAACCAGGGCACTGTGCGGATTTCCACCCCAGTGGAGCAGTGGTCGCGATAGGAACCCACTCGGGCAGGTAAATGCCTCCCAGCTGAGCTGTGATGACAGAAAGTGTGAAGGAGACATTTCTATGCAGTGCACTTTGTAGCTCAAGTTCATTTGCTTTTTATTCTTTTTGCTTGAGGTAATGGAGCCTACAAAGCATGGCCGAGGTGCACAGAGCATCTTATATGTGTTAGGTAAAGAATTGTTTGGTTGTGGTTAGGCTGTTGGGTTTTTCTTAACAACTCTTTAAATGAAAGCCCAGATATTTATTTATTCTTAAACTAATTTTCTTGCAGGGTTTTCCATGAGCAGCACTCCTTATTGTCTGTTCCAAGTATCATATATTTCAATGTAATGTAGACGTTTCATTTCTTTTTAAGACAGGTACAGTACAGATCTTTGTCTTGCCCAAATCAAACATACTTGAATCCTTTTAAACTGAGGTGGAGAGACAAGTGAACAGACTGGTATTTTGATTTTTGTGTAAGACAGAGTTCAGCATGGTGCATTGCTGCACTGAAGTGATACTAGACTCTTCCTGTTCTTCCTGAAGTCATCATGCAAGTTGTCAAAGCACAAACTGAATCTTTCTTGCTTCTGCTTCTTACAGTGGGGGAAAAAGTTAATTTATTTCATAGTCAAACTCTGGCTTGGTATCATCTCCAAAGGAAGTACCAATGTACCAATTAAAAGAAAAAACAGATTATTCACAGCGTTAGAAAGTTGAGAGGATGCCATATTAAATCTTCTAGCACTTTTGTTCTGTTTTCCAGTTATACCTCGTGGTTGATAACTTGATAAAATTATGCCTGGTGCATTTAAGAAAAGTAGGAATTTTTTTTGTATGCTTAATTTGCCAACTAGAATTTTCTTTTTATTATGAGGCCTAACCTCATGCCTAAAAAACATTTGAAGTTTGGTTTTTAGAAACTGCTGCACATACGCAACACCCTTAAAATCTTGTGGAAAAATGAAATGCTAAATTTTTTTAGGGAGTTTTCTCCAAGATGAAGATGCAGTCTGCACTAAATTCATTAGGTATGATATCTGGCTACAAAACTAAGTTTACCTTCCAGTAAAAACCTTGCTGAGGTCTTGTATATTTGATTACCATGTTGAACCTTTCCATCTTAAAATTATAAGCATTAAATTGAACAAATGTTTCTATCTTCATTAAACAGAGCAGAATATGCAGCCCTAAGAGTACTTGAAACAGGGAAAAGAGAAAGAAGGTTAGGCTATGTTTCTTCAGAGTTTTTATATTATTTTTTAGCTTATGTTAAAGCACAGTCAAGTCACATTGTATGGCCAAAGCATTCAGTCTGTTGCTTGGTTTTGGTTGACTTTTTTTTTTCCCCTCTCCTGAAGCATTTAGTGTTATAAGTTTGGAACATTCAGTTTAAATTCTTATTTTTAATTTATTTTGAGTCAATGAATTTATACTGCATTCAAGAAGTTCATGATGATGGCATTGGATTTTTTGTTTTGGTTTTTTTTTTAACCCTCAGTAAAACAAGTTTTTAGGCAGTTATATTTTCATCATTATATTTTAGTGTGTTCTGGATTTCTATGGTTCAGTGATGGGTTTGAGATATACAAATGAAACTGAGCTGAAATGGGACCTGGTAAGTGTATAAGTGGATGAGAAATAAATGGAGTTGAGTCAAGATAAACAAAACAGTTTTAAAATTACTGCCTACCCAGCAACATCATGCAGTGCCTTCTGTGCCAGAAAATCTGGTCCAAGGGAGTTATTTCCCAAGGAATGAGGGCTGCATGATATATCTCGATTAGCGTAGGAAAAAATATTCTCAAGCCCATAACAAATCTTCTAATAATTTGATTCATAGCCTAAAAATCTTAAAGCAAATATTAAATAAGCCTAATCTGTTTAGAACTCAGTAAACCCAAACCTTGCATCTGTCTGTTACCATTCAAGTGTTGCTCAGCTTTCAGTCAAAGGTAAGACGGGGCAAGGAATGGAGCACTAAGAAAGTTGGGATTGGTGGTTAAAGTTGTGACATCAAAAGAAAACTGACTTTTCTCCCTTTTTCCCATTCTTGTCTGTTGTTTTACAGTGGTGTGTCTTTTATCAGGCCAAGCATCTTGCTTTTGGAGGGTTTTTCATGTATCACTTCACATAATAAATACTTCAGTATCATTTCCCCTTTTGGGCTGTCTACAAAGGTTCTACTGGAGGTTTTATTACTAATTCCTTAAGTACTTGCTGTATACCTGATCATCAATTGTTTGGCAGTACTAATTCTTTTTGTGGATCCTGCTGATTGCTGAAAAGGCACAGGTTTTTTCAGGGCAGTTTTCAGATCCTTTTGCCGTGCTTCCAGTGGTACTATTTGCAGGGAAGTAGATCTTTCTGTGACTAATCATGTAAGAATATCTTGAGTACTTACCATCTGAGTATTCAAAAGGCACTGTGGAAGAAAAGACTACCAAGATTCTAACAAAAGTGCTAACATTAGTAAGAAAACTGAAGACTGAAGGGCAAGGTTAGTGTACCAGAGCCACAAGGAAGTAAATCAGTCAATAGAGCTACACATGACCTGTTTTCCACTGGTTCTGTCTGTTTTACACACAGTTTATTCAGCAATTCACACCATATGGGGCTGGGAGCTTTCTATGTATGTTTTGTTTAATTTCTTTCATGTGGTTCTCTAACCACAAGCTGGTTTTAAGGCATTGGGACCAGGCTGCTTTTCAGATGCCTAGCAATCGGATAGTGGACAAGCACAAGCAGGAATCTCATCCCCATCCATAGAAAGCAATGTGTGATGTTGTTCCTGGAGTTCATTTTACAGCTTTGCTATGGAATAAATGGTCCCAGGTTTAGCAATGTTCCACTGAGTTCACTGTGGGACAGAAGGTAGATTTCCCTTGCTCATGTCCACAGTGTTTGAACTTGCCATTTGCCGTTAGGGATAGAAACCTGCCTGTGGCATATATGTACATGGCTGTGAGAGCAGAAGCTTGGAACAAAGAAATTAAAGTCTGAGTAGAGTTTCAATGTATTCAGCCATATTGACACCTTCTGTTTTCATGGTCTGTGGGTATGAATACATATTTTTATTAAATTGTCATTGTCTCTGTGTTGCTAATGTTCAGTGTATTTAGGAGTTGGGTGGCCATCAGATCCATTGCAAAATGCTCAGGTTCTGCTGGTCTTGCACATCTTGCTGTCAGTGGCCATTTTGGTCTATATGCCAGTGAGCTTTGTAAGCATCTCACATTGCGTCTCATAAATAATAAACTGCAGGATAAAAGTTACTGTTAAAGAATAAAAAATGCAATTAACTACCTTAGTTACAAATCATCCAAGCAAGAAGTATAAAATACTATTTAGTGAACCAATTCTAGTGGATGGTTGGTTATTCCAT
This sequence comes from Certhia americana, assembly GCA_018697195.1. Taxonomy (NCBI): domain Eukaryota; kingdom Metazoa; phylum Chordata; class Aves; order Passeriformes; family Certhiidae; genus Certhia; species Certhia americana. The sequence continues at coordinate 88,313,535 of CM031859.1, read as the reverse complement.
CTTACTTTAATAAAATTATTCATAGAAATGAAAAGGATTAAGAGAAAAATACCAAACTAGACTATAATTTGTGTTTACAATGAGTACGGAAATGTTTTCTGCTTACATCTGCTACTTCTATTTTGTTTTTAATTTTGCTTTATAAAAATTGAATGATCAGTTTTTATATAAAAAATAGGGAAGTGGAGTGAAATTCAGTGTAGGGCTTAATGATGATAAGATATAGTCATATTATCTGTTATGTTTATTGTCCAGTAGACATTTTGGTGATTATTAGTGTTCAGGCAAGGGGAAAAAATTGAATGGTATTTAGAATCTTTCATACATTGTTCACTGAAACTTGTATTGCTTTGTGAAGCAGAAAAGTGTTCCATTAAAAACAGATGTTCTCTATGCTGCCCTTGAGGGGCTAGCATAAGATGATGAGGGTAGGCAGTGATTATGGCTTGCTTAGTTGTTTTTTTTGTTTAGTGGAAGTGATCCTTACTGGAATTCTCCTCTCTCTAGGTGGTTTGTTTTGGACGCAGAAACGAGGGATCTGGTTTCAATACACACTGACGGCAATGAACAGCTTTCAGTGATGCGCTACTCAGTAGGTAGGCAGACTTGTACAGTCAGAATAATTCTGATAAACCAGATGGATGTTCTGTTAAATGGTGTTAAACTAGTCCCCAGGCATTAGAAAAGGCCTGAAAGTTTCAAATGCTTAATGTGTAATGGAGGATTTGCTTACGGATTTGTTTGTGTATACTAAATCCCAGAATTTTGTAATTACAAACATCACCATCACCTTTCTCAGCCTTTCCTTCTGCTGTTATAATAAATGCTAGCTTTGCTGCCTCCAGAAAAAGTTATCAAATAATTGGCAGGTTAACAGAAGAGTCTGTAAAAAGCTTAATATTTCAGTGATTTTTTAGTATCCTTCTTAGTTTTCAAGGTCATTAATGCAAACCCATAAAACTAAGCTGTGTCTGTGTGAAAGCCAGAGCTGTTGGTGAAGTGTTAGCTCTGGGATTACATGGAGTCCAAAGCAGCATGAGTCTCCTCTTCAGACATGACATGACAAATAGTTAGAGGCTGACTCCTCTCTGTTAAAACAAGATGGAAGAACATGCTTGTAAATCTTTTTCTTGTTTGCTTTTGGCTCACGTGCCATGTCTGCAAGCAAGATGTTCCTCTGATGCTGCCACATGTGCCAAGCACAGCAAGTTATTTTAAATCACTGATGTTCATTGACGCTTAGAGGTGTTTGTGATTGTGGAAGCTCTTGTCCATGTACATTTTTTAAAAGGAGACTGGGTAGAATAGAAAAATGCCTATAATATTTGAAAATTCCACATCTTTCTATTTTTAGTGTTGATTTATTTGCAGTCCCCACCTCCAAACGTAAGCTATCTGTAGACTAAATACTCTTCTGCATTTTTATGATGCATAAAACTCCAGTCTGCCTGCTGTCAACAACTTTCAGAAATCCAGTGCAGTCTGAGGGTTTATATGCTGTCCATTGAATGCTTATTCTCTAAAAAAAGGCAGAAGTGAAAGAATTAGTCCAAAAAACATCCCCGCAAAGTAAACAGATACAGCTGAAATGCAACATAGTGGTAAACTGTTACAAATCCTTCAGTAGAATTTGTTAGGCGTAGTTTAACTGAGACTATTGCCTTAGCATTAAACCTGAAATAATGAAAATTCACAAAACAAGCATTCTTTTTATTTATATCAAATATTCTGTGTTGTAGATGGCACCTTACTTGCAGTTGGATCCCATGACAACTTTATTTACCTCTACGTAGTAACAGAAAACGGAAGAAAGTATAGCAGATATGGAAAATGCACTGTAAGTTTTGGAGCATATATAATCATTGACATGACTATTGCATCTTGTACATGCATTTTGATGTTATACATTTAGATGGTAAGCAGTGAAACTCTCTCTGGATTGATTTTTTTCCCTTTTGGTTATATGTTTTATAGGGTTTTTTTCAGCATTTGATTGATCTTAAACTTCAGTCTCTGATGGCTACTGCATCTCTTGGTGTGCAGTGATCACTTTTGCATCAGATATGACTAATTTATCAAACTATTGCCTTCTTTCTCTGAAATGGGAAATTAGCAGTAAGATGGAGAAATGCCTTGTCTCTATATGCTGAAACTTGTTCAAGGCAAATACTGCATTGGTTTGGGGATATTTTCCTCCTATTGTTAAAGTACTTCTTGAAAGAACATAATATTAGGGTGATGTAATTCCATTTGAGTGTGTAGTCTTGGAGGCTGCAAATATACATTGTTTTCAGTTGTAATTGTTACTACAAAATTTGAATTTGAGGGATGTGGCCCAGGGTAAATAGATCTAAATGTAGCATGGCCAGTGGAGTTTGTTATTATTGTTACATTGGATAAGGTTGTCCCAGTACTAAAAAGACAGACTATTTTTCCATAAGTATTTAGTTATCTAACATTCTGGCCTTAAGTTCAGCCACCTTTTCAGGTTAGTGAAAATATTTACATTAAGACCAAGTGAAACTTGATGAAATTTGCAAATTATGTCATAAGAATAGGTTCACCTTTGAAATGTGACACACACTAGAGCACTGGGGTCAGAGCAGCCTGTGTGCAGCTGTTGTGGGGGGCTCAGGGCTGCCAGGGCTCACAGAGTGGAAAAAGGGCAGAGCCCGCAGGGAGCTCAGACCAGGGCCCCAGTGGGGCTGGAGGGGATGGCAGTGGATGTCTGCACCTCGGTACAGCATCTCACCTCAACACTTATTTTTTAACCATAGAATATAAAATCATTCAGAGACGGCTATTCCCAACATGCATAATATTTAGTTTGCTATGTATTTCAAGGTCTCTTGTGAGCTCTTTGAAGATATATATGATCATTTATTTCTGTATATTATGTATGTGGAGAGAGCATGTTGCAATTTAAAACATCTGGATGTCACTCTATCCCACTGCCTTGGCAGGAAAGGAGTTTGTAAAAATTGGTGTGAGAGAATTGGGCATTGTTATACCCAGGCAGAAGTGTCAAGGCTGCAAAGCAGATTTCTGTTATCCTTTTCCTTTTAGTGTAAGTAACTGCATGTAGAATACAAAATCAGCAGCATGGTTTGTGTCCGGGCTGAGCTCCCTGACCCTCCCAGGTGGTGCAGAAGGCAGTGATGTGGAGCTGCCCGGAGCTCACTGTGAGGCTGCAGCTCCAATTTCACTTGCCCTGTGCCTCCCCTGTGCTCCCTGCCAGCACCCTGGCAGGTCCATACCAGCTTGATGCTAAGCAGGGAGACACCCAGGCATGTTCGGGACCCAAGCACTCTCCTGGCACTGCATCCTTCTGGCATTCTGTCATTCAGTAGCCTTACGGGTGACCTCCAAACAGTATGACTCAGTCCTCCTGGTAGTCAACTTATGGCTGTTTCTTCCAGCTTGAATACATTATTTGAATTCTTTCAGAAGGATTTTATCTACTGAACCAGCATTAGTTCAGGCTGTATGCCCGCTGTTAGGTTTAAATCCCCTCTCAGTCACAGCCAGGCATTCTGCTGCTGCTAGAGAAGTGAGTCTGTGACCTGTGGGCCTGTTTCCACAGCAAGGGATAGTGTTGGCTGTGATCAGAACTTCAGATGAGCCAAAACAACCATTTTGACTAGTGCAGCTGTTTTTTGAGGGCTCCAGCTATGCAGTCAGCAGTGTGAAGGTGTGGGCTGGAGCTAAGCTTCCAGCGTGTCAGCAGTTCCTGGGTAGCTGCTGCTATCTCCGTTTGCCTCACATCAGAGATACCTGAGCAAAAGAGGAGTAAGTGCTGGGCATTTACTCAGCAGGCTGTGGGGTGAAAGTATTTGGTATACTGGACTTAACCTGAAGTGATTAGTGTGCCTGTCCTAGAGGCTTTGGGCATTTTGAACCTTGCACGACTGAAGTCAGAAACAGATAAGCGCTGCCAATGGAGAAAGGAGTTTCCATTTAGTCAGATAGTTTTCTTAGCTGGTGATAATAGGAATCATTCATTGTATATAAAGGTACAGAAAAAGAGAGAGTAAAATGTTGCCTTATTGGTAGGCAGCCACCAAAGAAAGATTTTAATAGAAAATGGGATCCTCCTATTGCAAATATGATAACAATGTTGTGTTCCAGTTCTTCATTTGGTGATCTCTTGCCTGAAGGGATTTTGCAGCCTGGAGCCCCCTGGCCGCTTTCTTTGTTCACTCACCCCACCGCCCCCAGGAATTTTAACAGCTGCCAAATGTCTGGCAGGATTTAGTAAATGACTGACCAATTCTTTTCCGTGTTGGAGTTCGATTGCAAATTGGAAGACTTGGAAAATAAGGGGGGGGGGGGGGGGGGGGGGGAAGAAAAAAATCCTAGCCAATTGTGCATTTTATTTTTTTAATACCAGGTTTGCATGTCAGTATCATATGTCTCACCCATGACTGCAAAGCAGTTATGTCAATACACAGTTCCTCTGCTTCAGGCAGAGACTACTGCATAATTAAACAAATCATGAAGGCCAGCTTTTCTCCTAAATGTTTTTCCAGTCCTCACAGAGGACTGGGAGATGGAACATGGGTGTATTTCTAGATGTAATTCTGGAAGCAATCAGGACCTCTTAGAGTTCTCTGTGGAAGAAGCTGGCATGGTGGGTGGCACAGCAGCCAGTGCAGTTTCTGCATGGCCCTGGCATGGCTGCTGCAGTCTGTGCCAAGAGACCCTGTGGGGGACTTAGGGACACCTTGTTCATAGTGCCTGCTGAGGGAGGGACATGAATTGACATCTGTCAGTCAAGAATGTGGCAGTTTGTTGCCTGGCAGATTAACTATGAAAGGGAGAAAATAGATGGTCTTACAAGGGGAAAAGGAGAAGTAAGAAGAAATGGAAGGGTGGAAGAGTGACATGGATGTCACATTTATTAATTTGCTAGCCATGATTCCTACCTTATATTCATTTGTGGCTTCTCTAGAGCCTTTCATAGCTTAATTATTACTGTTATTATTACTCTTACTCCCCTCTAAAGAAGTTTGTGCACTGGAAAAATACACCTGCAAAGCCAGGTGTTTAACCCTCAGTGTGCTCTTGATGGTGATAACTAGACCAAAGGGTTTTGGTTCTTAGTAAAGGTGACCCAGTGCCTGTAGGGCAGATACCTTTCAAAGCTGGTGCTAACATGGTGCAGTGCAAAAAGCACAGCAGAGACTTTTAACAAGCTTAGAAGTGTATTTTCGTAACACTAGTTCATGATTTTGTACTTCTGTATGGTGGTTGTTAACCAAGGCATCCTAAGTTTTTAGGATGAGCGAGGTTTATTTGCCTGAGTGTGCATTTAATGGAAGTTATTTTAAATGGATTGAGAATAAAAAATTCCTATCTGTCACTTTTTTTTAGAATCTCAGACTGTTCCTGTGCAAGTTACTTGCTTTTCGTGATTAGTAGCAATGTTTATGTTCCTAATTCCAGTGTAAATTGGGGTTCATCCATATTTTAGCATCATGCCTTCCAGGAGTAAATCATTCTGAAGTCCAAGAAGGGACAGGATTTACAAGGAAGAATGGGAGAGGCATGATGCCCAGCCTTTGTTTAGTTTGTTTAGTTGTTAGCAAGTGTGGCACTGGGAGTAAGGAGCCTTTAAAGGAGCACAAGTGAATTGTAGCAGACCTGGGGCAGGTGAGAAGGTGGGGGTTTTTGGGTTTTTTTATGCCGTTAGCTCTCCCATCAATGGGTGTAACTTCTGCTTCACTTTCAATTAAAATCAAGTGTTTCACACTGGTGTTACTGCATTCTTCTTCAGGGACATTCCAGCTATATTACACACCTTGACTGGTCCCCGGACAACAAGTATATAATGTCAAACTCAGGAGACTATGAAATACTATACTGTAAGTATGAAATTAAATACACTGGAAACAGCAATATGTATTAGCTGTCAGAGTATTTAGAAAAGTGTGTTTGATCAGGACCATACAAAATGCTTACTGACAAAGGGACTGATTTGAACTTGTGTAACCTGATATCTTGATGTTATTCAGAGCTGTGTATTACCTAATGGCAATGCCAAATATAGCTTACTTCTTTACAAGGTCATAAATCAGTTTAACAGCATAGAATTTACAGAACAAGTGGCTCTACAACTTGATGTTGGCCAAGAGTTCTGTAGATTGAAAATAATATATACAGTTGTCTAATTAGTGTCAACAATACCAGTTTATTTTAGGGGGAATAAAATCAGTGGGCCTGTGCCATGGTTCTGTCCTGGTGTTTCTTGTTTGAAGCTTTATCTTGGCTGGTGGTGGTGAAAACTAAGAAAAGAAGTAACACTGCTTTAATGAGTTAGTGGTACTAATGTTTTTGTATTTGTTTTTTTTAATATGCAAAAACATGAATATAACACATAGTGGTTACGCCAGAAGTTCAACATCAATAGTGCATATCAATCTATTTTAATTTTTTTTTATTCTTGTCTTCCTATGGCTTTAACTGAATCCAAGAGGATTGTAGTTCTTTCCCTTTACAGGCAAGAACGGCCAACAGTTTAAATGTCTGTCGCCTTAATATATTTTTTTCTACCTGTCACAACTTAGGTTTCAAATTTAGGCAGTGCAGTCTATCAAAAGGAAGTGTTGGTGCTTATAATTTCATGTATAGGGAAGAAATGAACGTGACCCATTGTTCCTGTCTTGGTGTGTTGCAAGACAATCTTTCCTCTTCTAGTTAAAAGTTGTAATAACACAGTCTAAGGCTTCTCTGGCGGTAGTTGCTCACTGTTTTAAAATCACAGCTTCCTAAATGATTTATTGAATTTTAGCACATCAGTGGAGCTGGTAGGAAGAAGAAATTATTATATTAAAGACTCCATTAAAGCATTTTGCAGAGTTAGTAGCAGGGTACTCAAATTTCAGGGAAGGGTTTTTGAGATTATGCTATCAAAAGAGGGAAATGAGAAGTAAATATGACTCATGAAAACCAAGTAAAGCTTCAAGAATGTAGAATTTGTTAAAGGTGCTGGTTTGTCTTTGCCTCTACAGTTAATTCCAGATTGGATTTATTTACTGCATTAGCATCTCTTCTGTATGGAAGTACAGTTTTGCATTGCATAACTCATCATTCCCTTTCTTCTACAGGGGACATTCCAAGTGGCTGTAAGCTAATCAGGAATCGTTCTGACTGTAAGGATATAGATTGGACAACGTACACTTGTGTGCTAGGCTTCCAAGTGTTTGGTAAGCACTATTTAACATGCTTTTAAGCTACTAACACTCTGCTTTTGTGTTTTTGTTCGCTTCAATTTATTATTAAAAGTGCTGATGATTAAACTGTTAATGATTATTAAAGGATGATGCTGAAATCACAGACCAAAGTGACTGACCACAGTATTTGTCTGTATTAAAGTACACCAAGTGTTCTATAGAAAATGTACAATTGATTTCTATTTAGTTCTTGAAGTTAGGAGGTTGTCTCTCCCACTGTCTACCTTTAGGCTACCAATTATGGAGGCACTGAAGGAAAAGGCTTATATTTGAAAGTGCTCATATGGCACAAGTGCATTCTCCTTTGTTTATCTTGTTTTGGGACAGGAACAACATTGTTATGAGTGTAGGTTATAGTTCATAAATTAAAATTATGACAGAACTTTGATAGTTCACCTGTATTCAAAGGTAATATACTCTGTTTGTAAAGAATAAAAATGCTTTAAAGAGTAAGCAGAGATGTACCTGGTAGTTTTTTCTTTAAATGTACAAAAACAATTTTAAAAAGCTGATAGATCTGCTTTTAATAGTACCATTTTAGACTGTGGCAAAACAGTTCAAATTGCATTTTCTGTAGGCAGCTCTGTTGGCCATAAATGAGAAGCCCCTTTGTGAGTGATGTAAAAGTAAAGTTCAGCCTCCCAGTAAGGCTGTGTGATCAGGGTGATGAACATCTCTCTTCCACCACTGAGATCAGGCACCTGCCTCTGTTCTTCATGTTGGTGGAAATACCAAAAACAAGTAAATCAGCAGATTCTTTTGAGGTGAGGCTTAGATCATCTTCTCTTCACAGCTGCTAGGAGGTCAACTTCAAATAGCAGTTTACATGCAGGATATAAGTAAATCAGTGAAGTGCGTGTTCTTTCTGTAGCTTCTGACACCTCTCATGCGTATTTAAGGGATGACATGTGCTTAATGAGCAAGTAGTCTCAAAGGATAGAGGCTGGTGTGAGGGCCAGCACTGACACACTTGTGTGGCACATTGGTTGGGTGGAGGGCATTTGGTGCTTAGTAACCAGGCATGATTTCCTTTTTGGATACCAAAGATCTGAGACAAAATAGGAAAAATAAATGGATCAGAGAAGGAAGTTGATAGACTAAATATTTTTGATTTCTGTGGAGCTTGGTAGTAGCAGAAATAAACAGGAGCATTCTCTTTCTGGAGCTGAATACTGTTGCTTATGAACAGTTTGATGAAAATACTGGATTCCATTAGCCTGAGAACTGTGAACCAGACTGTGTATTTATAGGGGTTTTTTATTCAATCTGTCTGGGAGAAGTAGAAGCATCTCCTGATGCTCTGTTCATGTAAGGCTAGGCTAACAAGGAATTGGATCATAGCAGTCATTTCCTCACTGGCTTTGCTACTGTGACTGCAATAATAATGCAACACAAAAACTTTTTTTAAAACAGAGTATCAGAAGATTCAGGAGAGGCCACAGAACATGAAAAGCAAAACTCTGATGCTAATATGATGTCTTCCACCAGGAAGAAGGAAAACACTTTGTAAGGACTGCATATTCCTTATGGAATAGGCTTGGAGCTGAAACATTTTACATTTTTTTTTGCAGAGTACTTAAATCTTCCAGAAACATGGAGGTAGCAGGCTCTGTTACTACTGAACTTTAACCACTACATTTGGTGCTAGAGCAGACAGAATAAGGGCAGCAGCTCTCTGAATCCCAGGGCTTTCCCAGAAGTGTCCTTTACTCCTGACCTAAGGAGGTGAGATGTGGGAGTGCAGAAGGAGTTTGGTTTTGCATCTAGACCACTGACTATGTCTTTTTAACAGCTGTTAGATAGAAGCTGTTATTATTGACTGGTGCCAGGCTGGACATGAGCAGCTCCCATAACCACTGTTTTGAGAAACCATTTTGCTTATTGCTTTTAGAACTGGATAAGTCTCCTGATCCTGTCTGCATTTTCTTTTAATACAAGCTTCAAACACTCTGAATGTAGTTCAACTTGTTTCAACTGCTCTCAAAATCTTCATTTTGCTGGAGGACCTGGGAATGAAATAGATAAGGCAGATAATGTGATGGTATTCTGGGGCAGAACAGAATATATTTAAACTTCCTAGCCAAGATTCATCACGCCCTAATTTCATACTGACTGCTAGTCTGACACCCTTTGCAGAATCTTAAAATTATGGTTTGACCTCAAACAAAGGCAAGTATTTTCCCATTAAATCAGACAGTGCAGCTAAGCCAACCTATCAGATATTTGCTAATCTGGCTTTGACCCAAGGGTCAGCTGGCTCAGGGATCCAAGCAAGCCAGGGCTGCTCACTGATGTTCAGGAGAGAGGGTTAAGTTAGTGGGATTTGGGCTTCTGGGGGTATGTATTTTACAGTTCAGCTCTGTGGGTAGTGTGCCATAGAATCAGGCATCTCAGTGTTGTCAGAGAGAAGGAAAAAGATGGAAAGGCATGGTTTAGATGAGAATAGCATCACTCCTCTTGGCAGTTACTTTACTATTGGCTCAGCAGTATCATCACTCTGCACCCCGAATGCTTGAAGTCACTCTCGGGTTTGCTGCACATTTCCCACGGTTTTGTCTGAACAGATTCTTTTGAAAGGCTTACTGCTGTCTAACAGAATTTGTTGAAGTTGAAGTGCTGCTGTCTTGCCTTGTAGTAAAGTCCTATTAGTTTGGGGGTTTTGTTATTTTTACAGTTATTAAGAATTTTTGCAGTTGTCTTAAGAATTCAAGACTCAGTCATATTAATGTCTTGGATTTTTTTGTGTTTGCCTGATGCATTGAAAGCAAATCTTGCTGTCTTATGACAAAGGTTGCCTTACCTTTGGGGCTGCTTTGCGAACATAAAAGATGTTTAATAAAAGCTTCAGTCCTTTTAATCTCAAATTAAAAAGAAGAGGAAATTAAAAAGAAGAGGAAATTGCATAGCTCTTTGTCAAAACCTGCCTAAGGTGGTAGCTGAAACTTCAGGCATTTATTACTCCCACATGATGACAGTATTTCATGTGTAGAATGAATGAGGAAAGATAAAATTCATTCATGTTGAACTACCTGAAAAATATTAAATAGTATATATTTTTCACTTTGATTTCATTGATGTAAGAATACTACAATGTTTCTGAATACTTTCCTTAGCACTTCATGTCTTTATTTAGTAAATTACTTACTCTGTAGTTTATTGGCATTGTAACAAGTTTAATAAGCTGCCTTTGTTATTCTTCAGAGAAAATAAAGTTCTTACTCCACCCACTGAAGAATGGGAAAAACAGCTTTAAAGTTAAATGCTCTTGGCCATTTTGCTTAAAAACAAGAAGATAAGGCAATTCTGAGTTGGCTTTTCGTACTGTGTAAAACAGTAGACAGTGCAAGGTTTTTATTTTATGGAAGTCAGTGGCTGTAAGGGAGGAAAAAGATATTTTCATATCTGATAATCAACAGCCTTCTTGCTCAATTGTACACACAGTTTCTTGGGGTGGGGATGAAACTTGAGGGGGGAAAACTTCTCCTAACTCCTAGACATAATCAGAACCCCAAGTCTGATCTTAAAAAAAATTGCTACCTTTGACATATAATAGTATCTTATAATCCTTTGCTTAGCTTTTGTTCTGCTTTCCTTGCAGATTTGCTCAGCATTCCTTGTCTGATTTATTATGGGAATCTCTAACGTTTTTATGTTGTTATTCTGTTGTCTAGATTCTGTGTCACTCTTTTGACTTAAAACCTTTTTGAATTGTGCTTAAGCACTTGATGGCACTTATATCTGTGAAACTTGCACAGGCTATGTTTCTGTGCAGAGGATCATCAATCAGTTCTTCTTTGAGTTACATAAATAAGATTTAATACAAGTCAAACAAATTAAACCAGAGAAGGAACCAATAGGACCTCAATGTATAGTACCTGGGTTTGCCCTGTGCTTCAGCATCACTGTTGCTTTTAAAACATCTCTGTATGAATGACAGTATTAAGAGCTACCAGTTTTAGCAGCAAACTTAATCTGAAGATAAGGTTCAAACAAGACTGACATTTTGAACAGGAAACAAATGTTAAGCCCAAAATGTTATCCTGGCTAAAACTGAGGCTTTGGGAGAACAGGGTGAGGGGAGCAGTATTAGATTAGCAAAATATTAATGATATTTAATGCAATGCACATTCCATTTTCCAGCTGAATTTCTGTCTTACCCTTTGTTCACCTCTCCTTTTCTTGCAGCTTTATATACTTTTTTGTTCACAAATTGTCTGTTGATTTATTTCCAAAACCACCATTGCTGAATATCTGCCGTACTCTTTTTCTAGGAGTTTGGCCTGAAGGATCAGATGGGACAGACATAAATGCCCTTGTCAGATCTCATAACCGAAAAGTGATAGCAGTGGCTGATGATTTTTGTAAGGTCCATCTCTTTCAGTATCCCTGTTCCAAGCCAAAGGTAAGTCTAGACCAGACTAGTCCATGTGCTTGTTTACATTGCCTGTAATGCAAGCTTTCCTTGCTTCCAGCATAGTTGTTTTGGAGCCCAGCAGGAAAATACTTCTTTTATGTCCAGGAGCCCCCATTAATTTTACATCCAAAATAGAAAGTATAGAGCAATATAAATATGAAACACTATACCTAAAAGGAAAGTGTCATTAGTTATCCTTAAATTCTGGAGACAAGGCTTAATGCTTTGTGTTTGCTGGCCTTAATGTTAGGTCCATTACTTTTTCTGTAAAGATCTAAGTCTGTTCTAAGTTGCAAAGAAGAGAAGGAAGTATTGTGGTGGGAAATCTAATATAAATAGAATTCTTTACTCTTTTGTGAACTAAGAGTTCTCTTGAAGGGCTAAGCAAAAATATAAGTAGTTTTAAATTTTTGTATCATGTGCTCTTCTAGTCAACATGTGATTTATCTTTCTGCTTGTTTCCAATAGGCGCCAAGTCACAAATACAGCGCTCACAGCAGTCATGTGACAAACGTCAGCTTCACTCATAGTGACGGTCACTTGATTTCAACTGGAGGGAAAGACATGAGTATTATTCAGTGGAAACTTGTGGAGAAGGTAACTCTGCCACCAAATGACATTGTCCTGGATATTGGTGCCACCAAAGTGCCCATCCCTGCCAGTGAAAACGCTGTGCAGTCTCCTGCACATCTCCCACAGCCTTTTAATGAAATGAACCAAAACGAGAGCGTAACTGGCAGCTCTCCGGCTTCCTTGGAGAGCAACTTGGAGCAGTCTGCGGAGGCCAGCGAGGAGCAGAGCGAGGAGCAGAGTGAGGGAAGCAGCCTGGATCCCGCCGAGCCGAGCTACGAGGAGCCCTCCAACGAGCTGAGCGAGGAGCACAGCGAGTCCACGGTCACGGAAGAGCAGCAGGATAACTCACCGGTGTCTTAATGCTCCCAGCTCAGGTGGTTGTTGTTTTCCCGTGGTGTGCGTGCTTTCATTACAAGGGTGAGGGTTCAAATAGGGAAGAGTAGCTGAGATTCATGACCAGATTTTGAGTTTCAGTGAGATTTTTAGTCTGAGCTTCAGTTCAATGTGTGGAACCATCCCAAGGGCCTGGCTTGATGGTCTGTAGCAAGATCTGGTTGCAGTTAGTAGTGGACATTACCATAGATCCATTTCAGTTCTGAAATTGCTGTCAGGAAGTGGCATGAAATACATACTGGAAAAAAGGTTAGCTCTGAGAATTAGCTGATGCAGACCACCTTAACTATGTGAAAGTGCTTTCTAGAAGAACTGAGCTGATGGGAAGCGCTGAGCTGTTCCAGCTGGGAAGCACTCTGCTGCTTTTTCCAGGTGCAAAGACAAACAGAATGAAAAAAACCAACCAAAAAGCTCTTTTAAGGGCTGTTTTCCTTTGTTTTTCTTGAGAAAAATAGAGGAAAAATAAAGTAACAATGCCACATGTATGGCAATGCCTTCTTGATCTAACAGATATGCAATTTTCTAACACTACTAATTCCTCGTGGAGTCTGGATGTGTTCAAAGTTGGTCTGCCCTGGGTGCTGCTAGTTCTAAGGCAAATCCTGTCGAGGAACAGTGTCAGCTGTTCCATTTTCACAGACTCTTAACTAGCAGACTATCCAAATACTGGCGTGTTTCACTTTTCGTGACCTGAAAGTTGACTTAAACTATAGGGCATAATTGTCTCTTCAAAGAATTGCTTGCCTAGAGAGTTGGAAACTTGAGAGAGTCTTTTACAGTGACTTTGATGTGAACAGCAGAGGAAACATGACAAGAACACAGAAGTCAGATGAGCTCCAGAGTTTACCTTTAAGCCTTCAAGCAGAACTCGCTCCATCCCTAGTATGAAAAATATAAATACGGTTAACTTAAATTATTAAATTGGTGCTTAGAATTAGTAAGTTGATAATGTTTTCTTCTGAATTTTTAGAGGTAATTCTTAAAAATCATTAAACTGCAATCTCTACTTTCTGTTTTTTCCCCTGGCTCCTTTAGCAGTTGTGATATAAGCATACAGTAATTTAGATGATGATGATGTGATTTTTTTTTTGTTTGTTTGTTTTCCCTAGACTTGCTGATCTATTGTTTTTGTGATTTTATTTCCACCCCACTCCTCCCCGGGTTGCTTTAAGCCATGCAGCTCTCATGTGGCTATACCTGGCCAGTTACGGGATATCTTGGCATTTGTTATGCATTTGGAAAGTACTTTTTTTACAAAGTTTGTCAGATAGCTACATTTTTTCTTAAGTGCATACATTTCCTACTTTAAAAAAGATATAGATTTACTGGCAGATATCCATTTCCTATGTACTTGTTTATATTTTGATTACATAGAATTTTCTTTTTTAACTTGCTGCGTTGTGCTGGTATTTTAGTTCTTAGTTAGAATATCATGTTTAGAAACTTTGGATGAGTTCATAAGTCTTAATTGTGCAAACGTTTACGTGATTGTGCCATTCCAAAGTGCATCAAAACTGTCATTCCCTTACTAGTATCTTCTCAGGAGAAATGCTACAGATCAGGTATTTAGTCATCATTTGGAAGGATAAAAACAAATGGACTCCCAAAGGACATTTAGAACATTTATATATAAAATATATAAATATATATATACACACATATATATATATAGAAAAAAAATATCCTCTTGTTTACAACAGTTCCAGAGAACCTCAAAGTAGTTCCCTTCAGATGGAGGGAAATATGGATTCCAAGCAACCCATCTGTTTAAACTGTGCTCTGTACAAAGAGTTTTACTGGAGAGCTCTAGTATGCCTGACTTGCAAATTTGCCAAATAGCAGCAGTGGAAGATAAAGTTCATCAGCTCATCTAAGTTCTTGGTTACAAATGAGGAATATGCTGTAGGTTTAGAAAATAATCTTAGTAAAGGAGAAAGGATAGTAGAGCTAATGAGGCACAGAGAGCTCTCTGTCATTTTTATGAACTCCACATAAGCAACACATTTCTCTTTGGAACATCTGTCACCTGGGGTTGCCATGTAAGTGAGAGTTAGAGTTGTGATATTCTTGTGTAGTTCAGAAGACTCTACTAATATGCAAAAAGCCTTACAGCTTTCAATTGCTGGCAACTACTGTTTAACAAATAATTAAATCTGTGATAATGGATGGAAATGGGATTATGTAACTGTAGATGTTTTAGAAAAATAATTGTGAATGAATTATGATTAAGAGTGTTTCATGTGAAGATGTTTGAGCCATTTCTATCTATCATGCATTCCTGTCTTGAGGCAGAAAACTTTGAAGATAAAAAAAAAATAAAGTAATCAAAATAAAATATTGCAGTGTCTTTCTCCATATCTGTTCTGGTTCCTTCTGTGCATAAAATGGATGCTGTCATCACAGTTGCAATGTCTGGGTGTGTGATTTTGAAAGAACTTTCTCAAAATGTGCTTTTTTGATAACCTTGCAGTCTGTCTAAAAATAAGTTAACTCAGCATCATGAATACTATCGTCAGATCTAAATATTGCTCTTGTTTATGTCTCAAAAGTTCTATGACATTTCCCTTTTCCATTTTTCATGAGCAGCTGGAATTATCCTTCTGTAGCTAATTGATGAGTGGCAGAGTATTACAAACAGTTCTTTGTCCTGCTGCAAAGTGCAGTCTGCCTTCCAAGGTTCTGCCCAGAACCTTTCTTCTGGAAGCCATGAGAGGAGTGCAAGCTTATTTTGGCTATAATGTATTAAATACCACAATATTTCCCCATTCCTCATAGTCTCTGTCCAGCTGCAGGTGCAGAAGGTCACAATATGCTGAATATATTCCTTGTGAGAGGTTCCAAGAGATTCCATCTTTTCAAAGGCTTTGACTCATTCGCATTTCTTGCATCTGGTTTCTGTCCTTCACAAAAGGGGAGGGTGAGGTACAGAAGGAAGAAACCTGCAAGACAGATAAATACCTCATGTTTATCCTCACTTAAAGGAAAAGCAAAGAAAAGCCATCATTGCCACCCTGAGCTGGACTGGAAACCTCGACTCTTCTTTTCCACCAAATTGTCAGGAGAATGTGTTCTACCATGAGCAGCAAGCAGATGTCCCAAGGTCATGCTGTGCTGTCCCCAACACACCTGCAGCTGTGCAGTGCTGGGCTTTTCTGCACTCTGCTCCCTTTCTCTCCAGCTCGAAGCTTTTGCTACCTCTTCTTCTGGGATTCTCAGTAAGGCAGGAGTCTTCCTGGAGTAGGTAAGCTGGTCTTTGAGTCCTCATTGGTGATGCAGGTGGGTCAGGGCTTCCAGGTGCCCACTCTCATCACCTGGGACAGCAGCAGCTGCTGTCAGTTCAGGAAGCTGCAGTGATGGTATTTGTTCTGTGGAGGTGAAATTCAGGGTGGAAGCACCACTATAACTACATCCCAATTTACATGATGGAGAACTTAAAGTCCATATTAAAATGTTTGCGTATTTTGTAGTAAAACACTGGAAGGTTATGGAGATGTGCTTATGGATTCAGGCAGTCATGCTCCCATATGGATACTGTGATACTGGATTTTGTGAATATGACCACATAGCCACATGGGAATTTTTCCCATGGAAGTTTCAGGATAGGTGAGGAACAGGCTAGGAATGTGGATGGGTAGTGATGAGCAATGAGTTTCTTTGGTTTGTTCTTGCTGGAATTCTCATATATATATTATTATATAAATAACAAGTACTAGTTTTTGCCTATGATGGCATGTCAAGGTCTAGCTTCTTACTTTTTTTAATCATCTCTAGAAAGCAATGATTCTGATTTTGTCTATGAAAATGAGCAAAAATTGTAATTTACTATATTGATTAGTTTGCGCTGAACAATATGCTGTATTTTTTACTTTGTGCTTCACCACTTAATATGTCACACCCGGTTATGTTCCCTTCAGTTCAGTGCAGTATTTCAGTTGAATCAGGATAAAGAGAATGTTCTTGTGGAATTTAGGCTTGGCTAAACCAACCAACGAAAAAATTCTCATTTCCACAGCCTCATGCTAATGAAATATGGGCTCCTGGCAGTGGAAGGGTTACTGTTAGATGAGTTGGATTTTACTTGAGTGATATTTGTGCTGCATGTTTGCTTTCCTCCTGAACAAGTCCAAGCCCATTGCCTAATCTTTATTTCTGACAGATGTTTTATGTACTAATACTTTAATCAACTGAGAATGAAAAACTGCTTACAGTAGGATTGTACCCTTTAGAACCCCAGCCAGTGTACACATTTTAATGTATTTAACGTGCATGGGGTGGCTTTGTGTCCAAGCCTTTTTTTTTTTTTTTTTTTTTTTTTTGGTGGTTAGAAAGAGAGATGTGGATGATTTCATATTTAATTAAGAAAGTTTAGAAGCAGGGAATAAAAAGGCTTCCCAACAGAATGGTAAGGTAAGAGGATGGGGAGAAGAGAGGCAGTGGTGGAACTGCTTTTACCAGAGCTGTTTCCTGTGCTGGTTCCCTACCACACACTCCAAATTTCCCTCTTCTAGTTTTCACCTGTAAAAACTTTCACTTCTGTTGGATGTACTGGCTGGTTTAAAGGTGGAAGTAAGTATCTGGGGATTTTGACTGGGTTTTACTTTTAACAAATGATTCTAAAAAACAGCTTTCTTCCAAAAAGTTCTTCTAAGGAATTAAAATCTACCAACAGCCTGCATATTTAAGGGATGTGTATGTCCTTGTGACTTTTACAGCCCAGTATCCTTTTCAGAAGGGGACCTCTGGACGCTTCCCAGCGCTCACCATCCAAGTGATCTCCAGCAGGGATGTGCCTTTTCAGCAGCCTCTACTGTGTAGCTCTGTGTGGGTCACATAATTTTTGCTCTCAGGTAACCACCACATTTGTTGGTTCCTTGTTAAAAAACCCAACTTTCTCCTAAGTTCATGGAGGCTGTCCAGATCATAGTCAGTTACCTTGTCCCAGGTAACTTTACTTTTTGGTAAGTGCCTTTAGGTTACTATTTCTAGAATATGCTTTTATCGGGTGAGGCAAGTGCTCCAGAGGGCTCTTGGTCTGCTCTGTTCCCCTCTGTGGATGTTCCAGCAGTGCCATGTTTTGATGTGCATTGCTTGTGCTGCCAGTTAACCTTGCTCTGAATCCTCTGTCACGCAACACAAGGCTCCTCACCCTGCCTACATCACTGCCCTCCCAGGCTGCAAGCAAGAGGTGTCTTTTGCTTTTAGTGCCACTTTAGAGTTCTCTCAGCTTCCTTTAAATACATTCTTGTCAATCCACTTAGCATCTGTGTGTGTGTGTGTCTCCTTTTTTTCACCCTCCACAGCTCTATCAGTGATCAGTCCTTGCACAGGCAATTTTTTTCTAAGTCCATTCACACCCTGCTGTGCACCTATAGCTGCATATAGAAAAATCACAGAAGAGAAAAGTCATAAGCTGTGTGCATCAGGCAATGCATACAGCTTCAAATGCTACCTAAGATGTAAGTATAAAAATCCCTGGAATTTTGTATCCTGACAAGGAGTGTCTTTGGTGTTGGGGGGACATTGACAATGGCACTGGGAACTTAACAAGACTATGTATTTCCAAAGTAAAAGGAACTTGGAACAAATCTGCTGTTACTGCTACATCAGGGAGGCCTGGGGCTCACCTCATAGCTCAGGAAAACAAGCCAAAAAAACCCCACAAACAAACAAAATTATAACCAAAGCTTTTGGCTGTAGCAGAGCAGGCAAAATGTTTTCCATCTGACAGCAAAAGCAGAGGGAACAAACAGAGCTATGAAGTGTGTGTACAGAGCAGCCCACTGTATGCCAAAGCTGCTCTTGCTACATTTCCTCTGGTTCAGAGGTGGATATGAGCATTACCCCTCCATGGGTGGGCACTCTCTTTTCTCAGCTTCTACAGACTCTACCCTGGGCAGAGTTTCTGTGGAAAACCTTGTTTTCAGGATTGTGTTAATTAGAACTTTTACTTGAAGAACCAGACAACACAGAATTGAGAGCAGAGGGAGAGTCAACATCTTGTCCAGACACAGGTGTCCTCCATTGCTGATGCTAAACAGAGATTTTCATGACTGTCTAATGTGAAATGGCTGTTGTATAGACAGGGCTTCTGAAAGGATCCTGTTTTCCCCAAGTTTGGCAGAGGGAAAATGAAATGTCAATTGAGCGTGTAAAGCTGGGTTTCTTATGTCAAAAGTTTCAATGCATTTTTAGATTGATTCACAAATCAGGAGATTTGCAGTTCCATGGGTTTTCTGCCAGCTGGGAAGGAAACAGATGTGGAACATTTTAAACTTACAAAAAAGCATACCTATGAGGGATTTTTCAGGACAGATGTCCATTCTACCCTTTGCCAGGACCATATGGATCTGCTTACATTATATTTTGTGGGGGTGTTCACAGAAGTTCTGCTTATGTTGGAGCATTTTGTATTAGACTCAATAATTTTCTAGGGAAAAAGACAATAAACAAAAACACATGAGCTGCTTGAATAATTATCTTCCAAATTTCAGTGGCCTTCCTAGGGTTGTACCTCTGCAACATCTTTCTCCTCTTGCTCTGATAGATTTTCATTCACTTATACATAATGTTTCAGAATGCTTTTTCTCTCTTGAAATAGGACAACCTTCCAGGTTATTTCCAGCAATTAACTCAGAGTCATTCTCCCTAACAGCAAAGAGGGGAATGGCTTCAGCCAGCTTAGGACTCATGTCTTGGGAAGCTTTTGACTAAGGCTTCAGCTGTCCAGGTGATGTTTCTCTGCGCTGATGCTGCACTTGGAGGCTCCAAGGGCTGTGTCCATGGGTTGCTGTGTATCCTTATGGAGGCTCCAAGGGCTGGCTGTGTCCTAGGCTGGTTTATATCCCTTCAGGAGTGGCAGGAGGTGGCTGTGCAGACTCTTCCACCCACCACTTCATGGAACGCTGACCCAGTCATGATGTTTTGGTGAGCCTTGCCAAAGGGTACATCATCATTGCCAACCCAGGTGGTGTTCCTGCAGCAGTTTCACTCCGTTGGATGGCTTTCTCCTGGAGTATTTGCAGTTTAGCCACAGTATGCAGGCTATTGCAATCCATGAATTTCTCAGAAAGGGAAAGGAGAGGATTTGGTATGCAGCCTTCTCATTTACTGTTTTGGTTTTATTTTTTTCCTTCATTCTTCCATGGATTTAAAACTGTTTGACTGGAAATGAGTGAAGGAACACATTGACACAAAGACTGACGCAGGTTTGACTGGAAAATTTATTCTTAAGTTCCCCCCATCACTTTGGAGCCTGACCAACATCAGAGATTTTAATGTCACAGATAGCGTGATAGAAATTCTGGCTTAGCTGTGCTGTAAGAAAAGACCAAGGGGAACTATGGCCTGTGTCCCATTTTTGGGTCCTGGATTATTGCCAATTATAATATCTCCTGCTGCAAGCACTGTCTCCCCAGAATCACCCTGTGGGAACTGATCATAACTCTGCAGCAAAGAGCAGAAAGAAGGTTTGTACATGGGGGAAGGGCTGCAGATGGGGAGAGCTGCCATAAATGGCTCAGCTGACAGTCTAGCTTTTTTGCTGAATTCAAAACTTGTCTCATGGAAATCATGGGAATCAGCTCATGGGTTTCAGACTGGATGCATCTGCATGGAGTTGTGTGTGCAGAGAGCTTGGCCTGGGGGTGCTATGCTCTGTGCACGTGGTCTTGCTGCACATCTGATGTGCCACGTCGCTGTAAAATACGTAAAATTGAATGGAATGTGCATGGAACAGAGAAAATGAGTATCATGTGTGCAAAGGAATAAGCAAGGTTTTGATCAGCCCAACATGCGACCCCTTTGCCATCCTTATCCTGATTTGTTTGTTTTGCCTTCTTCCTTCACATTTTCAAAGGCCCTTCCTGAGGTTTGTTCCTTGAGGTGGTTCTCAAGGAGTTTCAGTTCAGAGTGATTTTCAGGGCAGAGCCCCATTTAAACAGCAATAAAACACACCATTGTTTTGTCCTGTGATCCAGAATCAGTCCTGCTGTAGGTGATGGTTTGATGAAACATTGCAGGAGTGAGGCTCCACAGTTACTGGATGTGGTTGTGAGAAAAAAAAAAATCAAAATAGTAGTGCCAACTAAAAGCCCAGTGTGGTACAGGACCACCATTTCTGCTGCAGGTATTTAGGTGTGATGATTAGACTTCTGGCTGAGTAATATTGATGCTTGTTTCTCTTTGATTCACATGCACCAACCTCTGCTCATGTATATATATACATATATATAAATTAATATAATTACAGTTCTTGTTCCCTGACCTGTAGTGCTGCATGGGAACTTGCAGCTTTTTGTTGACATTCGTTTGGAAAAAGAGCTTCCCCTTCTTATCATGAATATGGAAATTTCACACCAGGCAAGTTCTAATCTAGCATTAAAAAATAGTCATGGGTACAAATCTAAGTTTGAAGTGGAAAGGTGACTCTCAGAGTTGATTAGAGGAAGGAAATAGGACTGACACAAAGAAAGAGGGGATTGCACCACTGGTTTTCTTAATCATAACAGACAAGTGGTTTCCAAACACTGGTGTGGGGAGTTGGGTTGGTTCAACAGTGAATATGTTCTAGGAAATAATTTTTTTTTTTTTGCGTAATTTGAAAGCTAAAATGACAGAGGAAGCTGTAAAAGGGGAGTGATTTGCATGGATGGGCCATCCTACTTCTCTTGGCAAAGGAGTGTGCTCAGCAGTACAGTTCATTGCAGACTAGATCATGGGTTTGTGGTTCTCATTCTCTAAACTACAAGAATCTGACCTTTCAAAAGGGTCTTTTCTAGTAGAGGCAATAGCAAGAATGTTGGACAATGTTTTGTAAAACCTGTTACAAGGCAGACTTTCCTAAAGGATTTTCCTTATATCTATCCAGGAATATATTAAATTAAAAAACAGCTCATGGGGTCAGTCTGTGGATGTAAGCTCTCTGTTCCTCAGAAATGATACCCTCACCCTTCCCTGCACCCCAAGGGAGGCTTGGATTTCATTATTTTCCTTTTTTTTCAAGCAGGTTTTAAATATCTTCCTTCCCTCAGGTATTCTGCAATAGCACTTTCCTTAACATACAGAAACTAATAATGGTTAATTTGACCACTGCCCTTAAAGGAAACACATATTTAAGCTTTTAGACTTGTTCATCCAGTGTTCCCCTGAACATCCCATCTGTGATACAGGCTATGCAGGTTACCTTCACCCCTGAGATCCTGGACGGTCTGTACTGTGGCAGTGGCCGGTCCTGGTTTTTCAGCTGTGTTATAGTGTCACTAATTCATCTCTGACCACCAGCTCGGTACAAACTGGAGCTGGATTGATGACTGGCTGTGTTGCTGTCCGTCTTACCAGAAGGTGAAAATCTCCTTGGATGAAAAGATGCCCACACCTCCAAACTTACACCTGGGAAGCACCTATACCCACTGATGACAGGAGGATATGCAATAAGACTATTTTCTTCCTCATGTTGAGTGGGTAGCTTAGAAAATGCTACAACTTTGCAGAAACTTTTACAAAGACATTTCAGAAATTTTTTAAATTAGATTTTTCCCATTCTTGGTGAAATACTTGGATTAATTAACAGTGCCTTTGTTACACCTGTGATTACCTAAGTTGGCTCTGTAGGCTTGTACTGTCACTGAAACTAAGCAGTGGTGCACAGTTACGTTTTAACCTGGGAAATATTTTCAAAAAAATATGTCATGTTCTTCATTTTTTGGTTTTTTTTTTTTTTTTTTTTTATTTCTCATTTGCTTGCAGAGCATCTGGTATTTTAATTTGCTGCAGGTAGAAACTGATTATATAATCTCTCTGCCAAAACATGAACCGACTGGTGAATTGTATCACTTATCAGGATTTCTACTTTGGGCAGTGGCCAAAAAAGTGTTTCTTTCTCTTTTTCACCAGAGTAAACAGTGAGTGTGTGGAAATGGGGTTTTGCCTCTCAAAAACATTTAGAGATGGGGTCTTGGCAGTGCTGCGGGTGGTGGTGGTGGTGGTAGCTTGGGTTTTTGTTGTTGGATTTTTTAAATTAGCAAGTTATATTTTGATGTAGCTGGTCTCTCAGGTTTAAGTTGCTTGTTTTAAAGCAGCTTAAAACAAGGGAAGGAATGCCATGGGTACTCTGCTAGCACTGACAGTGTTTTGTTGCCACATTTGCTTCTGAGCAAACTCTCCTCTGCAGCTCAATCTCTGCATTGCAACCAGCTTTGCCAAGAAACTGCAAAGGATAAGAGAAATTTTAAAAAATACCTTCAGCAATGTATTAAATCCTAGAATTGTGGAATCATTTAGTTTGGAGAAGACCTCTAAGATCATTGACTCCAATCATTAACCCAGCACTGCAAGTCCACCACTAAACCATGTCCCTAAGTGCCTCATCTACACATCTTTTAAATGCCTCTAGGGATGGTGACTCCACCACTTGCCTGGGCAGCCTGTTCCAATGCCTGACAGTTCTTTCAGTGAAGGAACTTTTCCTAATATCCAATCCAAACCTTCCCTGGCACAACTCAAGGCCACTTCCTCTTGTCTTGTCACTGGTTGCCTGGGAGAAGAGTCCAACCCCACCTCACTATAACCTCTTTTCGGGCTGTAGAGAGTGGTGAGGTCCTCACTGAGCTTTTTCTCCAGGCTAAACCTCTCCATTTGCCTCTTCCCTGCAGATTATGCAAACCCATTACACTTGTGAGATGCAGTGGGATCCTCAGGTCGTACTTCTCACTGCCAAAGCTGGCTTCTGTGTGTGTAGTGTGAGCCCTTCCACAGTGAGCAGCTGCTCCCAGCCACCACCAGGGAGGCTCTGCCTTGGAGGTTAAATTCAGCTGCTCAGACTGATCCTCCTCCCTATGGGACAAAATGTATGTGTCGCTTTGGAGTTCTCTTTATGCAACATGCTTCTGCTGAACAATTTGCCTCCATTCAGATTTTTCCACTGGAGGAGGAAGGCTAGACCTTCTAAATTCAGTGAGATGTGCACAGGTACATGTGTGGCTGTGGCTGTCCAGCCAGGCTGGTGCTGCTGGCAGCGCAGGGGTGCCCCAGGAGAGAGATCCATGCTGGTGTGAGGCTGCAGGGCACAGGAGAGGGTGTGTATGGGCTCTGTTGGCTGACATCCCATTTCCTGTCAAATGCACAATCCAGACACAGTCCTTCCACAGGCCTGCTTGCCAGGGCAGGCTGTAGATACCTGCTGAACACAGGTTGTTTTCTTCTTAATATACCTCACTTATAAAAATTTTAGCTAAGGTTAAAGGAGGGAGGCTTGTATTCATTCCTTTGCTGAACTCTTCTGATGGGCAGAAAAGCCATTTTGACAGACAAGTCTCACTCTGTTTCTCCTCAGCTGGGAAAGACAGACTTGTTAGGGGATTAACTGGTTTATTTTTTCTGTAGGCACCATGGTTATGTGAGGTAGTAATGACTGAGTACTAATAAGCTTCTTGTCAGAGAAAACAGCCCAGAAAAACTTCAATTTTATGGAAAAGGGGTTTATGGAGGGGTCTGTCTTCATGGTCATGTGAAATCAGACCTGCCATCCTAAAATTGCTGTTAGATGAGTGAGGAGTCTTGCACAGAGCAGGGCCAGGACTATCCTAGCCCTGTTTGACAGGGCAATCTGGGCTGGTGGGGCTTTTCCTTGCCCTGCTCTCAGAGGTGATCCTTCTGTGACAGTGGATTTTAGTGAGAGCCATGTGGGCTCACCCTGAGCTCTGCCACACTGCAGTCACCAGGGATATGACTCAGGGATTTAGACACCAGGGATATGACTCAGATGCCTGTGCTAGATAAGTGAAAATAAAATAAGAACCAAAAGAAAACCCTCCGGAAGGAGGGGAGGGCCTGCATGCATGTTTAATTGGACAAAAATCAGGCATTTTAAAGTCTTTCTGAGAAAAACAAACCTAAGCCTAAAGCTAAAATGCTCTACAGCAATTCCCTCCCCTCCAGCTGATATAACAAATGGAACCAGTTTCCACCCCCATCCCTCTTTTATCTGTTTCCTTTCAGTAAAGTCTGAAGAAAGTATTTCCGCTCCCTCACCCTCCTTAAACCAGGAGGCTGCCTGATATCCCCTTGATCCATGGGAAATGGGATAAAAACTGCAATGGGATGGTTTGTTCTGTTACAGATGTGCACAGCTCCTTCTCCAAGGCACAGGCTGCCAGAAGGTGACATTTCTGTATGTGCCTCCAGCTGTCTCAAAAAAAGGTCTGAAGTATGTATATGTTGTGGGAGAGACACACGAGGTTTTTAAGCACACATTACGAAAATATGAGAGCTTAAGAAGAATTGGGTCACATCTGACTGCTACCATCTGGCCCACTTCACTCCAAGATTACCCAGGAATGTATTTCACATGTGCCTTTGGAACAAGATTGTGAGCTGCCAAAAAGAAAATATTTTACAGCTGAGCATTGCGTTTTGCTCAAAGCGGTTCAAATGTAATATCCCAAGGAGGAGGATTCCATCGGCGGGTATCAGGCAGGGAATTTGGGCTCAGTCCCTTGTTTTGTCTGGGCAGTTCTGTAATATGGGACTCTTTGTTGATTGCTGGATTAGTTTTAAAGGTCCCTTGGTTGGAATGGAAGCTTCCTAATGGAGAGTGGTTTCTTAAAGCAGAAAAAGGGTAGGCAGGGGAGCTTGTGTTAAACTGGAGTCACAGCTCAAACAAGGTGGCTGACCTTGTGCAGGTGGCACCTCAGGAGCGCCCTTGGGGAGTGCTGTGGCTGAGGGGAGACACCTCGGATGGTGGTTGGAGGTGTCAGAGTGCTGCTCCCAATGGGGAGTTCCCTCAGTGGGGAGGTTTCCCCAAAGGTCTTCACCCCAGTGTGTTTCCCTGTGTGTAGCACGAGGGCACCTCACGTCTGTAAAACAGGTGTGCTGCCTTGTCAGACATGCATGCATGCATGTATCTGTGTAAGTAAATGTTATTTGATATGTTTGAAAACATATAAAAATAGGTTTGGTGGTGATCTTTGCACACTTGCAAAGATGCACACATTTCTCCATGGCACACCAGCATACGGGACAGAATCTTACATGGTGAAAGAGCATGTGGCACTTGCTACACTTGGGCTGATGTGGGTTCATTCTCAGTAAAACAGGGAACAGCAGCACTGAACTTTGCCTCTCTCTGGGCACCTTGCAAGAGCAATGGGGGGTTTTTGCATATGACTCTAACGAGGATGGAGTTAATCCTCTCTCTGCCTCAAGCAAGGTTTGCAGGACCAGAGAGCTGAACCAGCTGTGGAGGTTTCATTTCTTGCAGCATACTGGAGATTATGGACTGCTGAGGTTAGTGACAGATACAGGCTCTCTACAGGATGCTGGGATAATCCTGAAAAGTTGGGGGGAGTGAATCCTTACCTTTATATATATATATATATTTTTTTTTTTTTTTTTTAAATAATTAGAATCAGCCACAGTTCATTTTTTGTCTTAATTATTGTTTTCAGTTTTGAGTGAGGGGACTTGTGATTTTTAAGATGTAAAAGATGAGGCACTTTCATTTATCCGTGGGGTCTGTCACACAGACTGCAGTATGAAAGAGTGTGCAAGTGCACAACAATTTTGCTGGCTGGAACTACCTGTCCCGAGCTTTGTGTGGTTGGAAAGTGTGCATGGGACCAGGTGCAACCTTCAAAAATGTGCTTATGAGCAAGTCTTCCTAAGGCCACTGGACTCAAAGCATCCCTACATTGTGCTAATGTGCTGCTGGGCTTGCACCAAGTGCTTCCACAGCTTAAAAATGGACATTGTCTCAGCACAGTGACACCTCTCTCATCTTTTGGGTCAGAGCAGATGGCTTCTGGCTGCCACACAAGGAAAGTAGTTCATGTTGTTCCTACGGTAGCTGCGCAGCAGAGGGTTCAAATTGCTACACTGATGTGCTTCATTCCTCTCAAACTCAACTGCTTTTGACCAAAAAAACCGAAAACCACACAAAAAAACCTTCATCTAATCATGTTCTGCAAGGGTGTATTTTTCATATTTAGAAATATATGCTAAGCAGCCATGAAGCCTTGTTTGTCCTTTAAAACAGAAGGATTTGATAACTTTCATGCCACTGTCCATACTTGCAAATTATAATGGGCTCCAAAGGCAGACAGTAACAGTGGTGTTTTGTGACTTTGTTGGAGTCAGAAACTACTGAACAGGATGAGTCAAGAACTGGAATAATAATTAAGAATAATTCATTGAATTGTTTCTTGCTCCATTCTGCCCATTTCTATTAGCCTCAATATAGGCTGTGTTTTTGGTAATAAATGCCAGTTAATCTCAATTTTTTTCTCAAACACACCCAAGGAAGAAGACAGAACTGAGCAGCAAATAGACTTTACCTCAGACTGTGTTTTCCTGGGAATATCTGTGCCCCACCCCAATAGTCTGTCTGAGCCAGTTGTTCATTACCACATGTATCACTCACCAGAGAAGAGACTGAAGTTTCTGTACTCTGGGTATCATTTTCTGGGAAATTTCATTTTACAAAACACCTGTTGTTGAGTATGTTGTAGGTTTAGGAAATTTAAAAAAAAAATAATTTTTCCTTTGTTGGTCTCAGAGAAGAAAATCTACAGCATGGGAATATCATCCTAGCCAGAGAAATGCTTTCTCTAGCTTAACAGTAGGAAATGCTTAATCTCTGTTGGAGCTATCAAAGAATTTCTTCCTGCTCCCACACTTTGCCAGCCTAATATGTCCCTTTAGAACACCAGTAAATGCATTTAAGGAGTGAAGGCCTTTGTCTCCCTCATCTCTGTTCATGTCCTTTACCATTTTCAGAGCCCACAAGCAGTTTTCACCTTGTATCTCTTCAAGGAGTTGTGGGACATCTAAATATTTTGGTTGATGTTTGCTGGGGTCAGCAAATGCCTTTCATCTGTAATACAGAAAATATTCCTGGCTTGTGTGATATGCTCACCTCAGACAGGGGGTTTAGATTTTCTCTTGGTGGGACAAAAAGTAAATCAATCGAGAGCACTTTTAACTGGGAAAACACACTCACAAAGAACTGCAGAGTGCTGCTAGTGGCAGAGCCTTGTTAACTTTACAAAGAATGTAATTAGTACAGACCCTTTTATAATCCATTATAATCTAATAGATGGTGTCTTACACTGCCAGTACAACTGAAGAATTAATTTCCAGTCAATGTTTTGTTATAGATAAGAGCATGCCTTTTTGAAATCAAACCTGGTTAGCACTAGGTGGCACTCTGCTATAATCTAAATTAGTTTGGTTTGGGTTTGAAGTTTGGTAAACATTTTAGCAATGACAACAACAAAAATAAATTAAATTCATCAACAAGTTGTCAGGATAGGCACCGATGTTGTGAAAAAGGGGGAATTTAACTAGATTGTCAAGTCTCTCTAATGTCCACTGGAGGAGAGGGCAGGATGGAAATGAGATCCATGTACTTTTTCTAATAGTGCCAGTTATTGCACTTGCTATTGAGATGCCAGTACGGTGTTTTGTGGGGTTAATAATATGGTACCCTCTGAGGAAGTGGTAGGCACGTGTGTAACTCAAGGCCTTGTCAGCAGAGGATGGAGTGGGGATTGTGGAACACCTCTTAAAAGAACAGCTGTTCAGCCCCACTTATTCTTGGTACATTTTGTATCATGGAGGCCAGGAGAGGGAAAGCTGCACTCTTCATAACTTTCATTGGTTTGCATTGCTAAGGTTTTAATATTTATTTTAATTGACTGAATTCAATGGGGTGTGTGAAGATTTAATAGAGTTGGTTTCTATATTGCCTGAGTGGATGTAGGACCAACTCTTGGTCCAAGGGTTCGGGAGCTGGGTAATGATGTGGGCAAATTTGCAGAGTGAATCCTTAGGGGAGGAAACGGGACTGAGGGATGCAGGGCTGGAACCCTTGTCTCTAGCAGTAAACAGTAACCTTGGAGTTGCATTGCAGTTGATCCAAGCTGTTTACTGGATGAATATGTATATTTGTTATGAGTAAATATTGAATTTGTGTATGGGATGGATTTGTATACATATGTATATTTATATGATGATTTTTTCTCATCCAGAAGAAACAGATAGTCTTAGAAAAACTCTGGTTGTCAATGCTGCTAAGAAAAATATATGGCTTGGAAAATGGCTGTCAAGCACTGATATGTCAGTGCAGTTTCTGGGCTGCTTCTGAGGGAGACCTGTGGCTCAGGACATGAACCCAGCCCTGGCATTGCTGCTCTGGTGATGGAAGTCTGACAATCCAGACTTCCTATGTGACCATGAATGCAAAGATGGACTCAGTCAAAGTCTCATTCATCCTCCAGCTGGCAGAGCTGGGGACCTGAGACTCTGCAGCTGGTGCATGATGAGAATTGAGCATCTTTGCTGCTGGACAGAGAAGAGAGAGTGTTATTTGTAAAGCTGAGGTGTGTGGGGGAATTTTGTGTGCTCAGCAGAGCTTAAAAGCATGTCTGAGGATGCTGCAGGCACCTGTCCCCTTGGGAGCCAGACACTGAGGACATGCCATCAGGGAGGCAGCTGAAGGTGTTTTCTGGGAAAGGTGACCTGGACTCCCTGTTGTCCTAGAAAATTAGGCTGGCAGAGGATAAGAAGTGCATTAGTTTTTCCAAACTAATTTAGGTATTAGACATCTTTGCCTGGTATCTTGGGGACCTTGGGCTATCTTTCTTCCTTGGCATGTGGGAGTGCATGTGGGGATTTGCTATTTGCCAGGAGAGCAAACAGGGCACCTGCAGCACCTGGCTGGGGGAGCTGCAGGGCTTCCACTCCTGCAGGAGTTCAGGACAGTAGGAAGATCAAGTGAAAACGGAGAGAGTCTGCCCTAGCTCCATGCTTTGGGCATTTTTTTGGGAGGTAGGAGTGGTCTTCAGGTGCCTCTAAATGCCAGACTTTGTCAAAACATCAGATGTTTCATATGAAATGTGTGTGCCTCTGTGTGAGTGTGTCTGTGTGTTTCTTGCTGGTGAACGCTGACATTTTAATGCTACTCTGTGACATTTGTGGTTTGGGTTCTGTCCCTAACATTAAAGGCTTCCCAGTTACCTTTTCTTGTTCTCTGTGTAAACCAGTTCTTATCACCCCAAGTGACTGGTGCCATTTTCCTTGGCTATCTGGGCATATCATCTGTTTAACAGTTTTATTTCAACAGTCCGTTTACTGGCTTGTTTTCTTTTCCCCTGAATTTTAGCCCAGCCCTTGTTTTGTCCTATAAGGCAGCTCCAATATTTTGGAATGCCTTCATTATTTGTTCCCCTTCAAATGTTTACAAATATTTAAGTTTTTGTTCCACAGCACATCTTTAGTTTTTGTAATGGGAAAAAGAGACATATTTTGAAGATTTCTTCTTTTCTAAGGGGTAAGAAAGATCAAGACTTCTTTGATTTTACCTGGAGGCATGCATGCAAAGAAAGATAAAGCCAAATGAGAGCAAAAGGCCATCTATACACGCTTGTGTACAGGCTGGGGGTTTTTCTCTGGTCTTTTTGGGAGCTATTCCTTCCCTCCCTGTAAAGATTACATGACAAAATTTTCCATATAAATTCAAATCCTTCTGAGGTGGTTCATGGTGAAATGTGCCCTGTTGAACTGTTTTTTGTGGAGGAGTACAACTGCAGTTGGTGGTTTCAAATCAGTCCAACATGTGGTGGAGCCATGGTAAAACACACTAGGCAGTCTGTCTTCCAGTGTATATTTCTGCTGGCAGAGACCCTAGATCTCCTTGGCCAAGCATTCAGTGCTGGGATAAAATCTAGATTCCCAGCAAATTCTCAATTAAGTGCAAGATGTTTCTTGAGCATGGAGCCAGAGATCAAACTGAAATAAGGCTCACTCTGAGAAATATTTTGAAAACTGTTTGAATAACCTAGTGTATACAAATATTTTAGGTCAACTATCATATTCTCTCAAGACTTGTAGGCGTTTCTGTATGGGTGCCAGCAGCACTGCATCTCTAAAGAATGGAACCAATGCTGAATTCTTGCTTCCACTACTGTGTCAGTGAATCCACCCACGGCTTGATAATGTCAGTGCAATATGATGGAAAGTTTTAATTATTGTTTGGCCCTTGTGTTGTTTTAGTGATATTTTTGCGTCAGCACTGCGAGGAAAAGGAGAGGGCAGTAACCAGGGACAGGAAAGTAAACCATCCAACTCTTTGAAGAAAAATTCACCTCATCTCCATTTGCAAAGTCGTACTGGGAGGCAGCTTTTCATTTTTTTCACCTTTAAAACCTTGGCCTTAAATTAGAGGATGAACAACCCTAGACAATTTCTTCTTCATTTCTGAATCTGAATAGTGCACACCCACTCAATGCCTTCCTAGGGCCACATTTGGCTGTTATGTCGATGGCAGCAAATCTGACTGTGTCTTGTAGCAAGAGATGAGCCCAGAGCCACAGACTGTACCTCTTACCAGCCACCAGCTTGGTTCCATTTGTGAGGCAGACAGATCTTGAGCCGGTGTCTCACGTCATCGCAGAAACCACTGTGCAGGCTGCTGACCAGCTACATTTAAGTATTTTGGCAGAATCCTGTTCAACTTTGGAAGGAATGCTTTTAATAGTCTGCATTTCTCCTGGAGGCCTGCATTGGGGATGTAGTTGTCTCCCACACATGCACAAGTCTGATTGGAAAGTGTGATATGGCATGGATGTGCATTGTGGCCACGGGATGTCAGCGAGACAGATTTAAAGTTCTGCTGGAGGAATGACAGAAGAAGTATGCAGACCTTTCAAGATCTGAGGTCAGATTGAGAGTTTTCATATATTGAAAGCAGCAGCAACTTTGCTGAAGGCAGTGGTGTTACTGCTCTCTCATGCATGTGAAGAGATTGTGCATTATTCATTATTTGAACCAAAGCACATCCATGCTTTTATGCCACTTTGATATGTGGTACATGGAGCTGTGAACCTTCTAAGGAGGCACTTGCCAGCTGCTGTTAGTTTTACGCAGGAGAATTCATCTTATCCAGAATTCTTGCAGCAGCTGATGACAAATGCATTGTTGCTCTGCAATCTGTGGTGTTGGAAAATGTATGAGGCTTCCATACACCTCCAGTCTAGTTTTTGGGGTTGTTCAAATGATACATGGTCACCTTCACAGTTATTTGCAGGTAGAAAGAGCTCTGTGCTTTGCATGTGCAAAGCCTCAGATGTTTGCAAATGCTGTAATGGGGCTGTGTCGGCATGTGGGATGGATGAAAGGCTTGTCAGCCATAAGTATTCACAGCTTAAACATTGGTCTCTTCTCTCCCTGCCTCCCTTCCCCAGTTAAACTACAGTGAGAATTTATTTTCATATTAAATACTTCAGGGTTTTGTTTTTAAAATTTTTTTTATTTTTCTGGCTTACAAAAAAATTAAATGATGCTCATGTATTGCACAATAATGGCTAGTAGGACTCAAAACTTATTTTAAAAGACAAGCAAAAATGTGACCCAGAGATGAAAGAGAGAATCTTTCCAAAAGCTGCTGTTTCCTAAAGAGGCTTGAGGAAAATACCAACAAAGATAACAGCAATATACAGAGGCTATTGATAGGACTTCAAGAAAATATAAAAATAAAGATCTCCTTATTTTCATTATTTTTTTTTTTTAATGATTGTGTAGAAGCTTAAGCATGAGCAAAATGAGCAGAGAGTCAATTATGACTTGAGCAGAAATAATAATTTCCTGGAAAACAGTAATAAATCAAAAACACCTGTAAAAAGGAATGTGTAAACTGTGATCCTGTGCATCAGAATTTTTCTGAGCAGAAGAAGGCATATTCTACTTGGTGTGTAAGTAGTGCATCACTTCATGGTACCTCCTTTTTCTCTGAAGGATTAGAGAAAGCATGAGCCTGCTTCAGTTAGGTGATGTGGATCCAAGCCTGCTCATCAAAGGGGGACTTTTATAGCAACTTAATTTGTGGCACTTAAATATTTTTCCAACACCTTCATAAAGAATTAAGGAATCATACGCTGGTCAGTGCTGTGGAAGTGGCTTCTCTTTTTGATATACAATTTCTCTATTAGTTGCTGAGGAATGAGGAATGTGAGGCTGTGAGGAATGTGAGTTGTGTTTGTCTTGACAAACCTGAGTGTTCTCAGACTGTTGACAAGCCTTTGTGTTGTCTATATTGGTTATATGCTGACTGGTTTTTGGCAAAACAATTGTTGAGCATAAAAAGGTGTGTGAACATGTAGGCAGGTGATTTCAGCCTTAGGGGCCTTGGTAGGGAATTCTGCAGCTTTGACATGCCTTTGATAGCTACCTTATGAGGACATGTGTTAAAAAGGATTTCCTGAGATGAAGTTTGTACACCTGCAGAGACTGACAGACCCACCTCCTGTAGCACCAGTGGTGGGGCTGGGTGTGGCGACAGCAGATATTGACAGGTGCAAAAGAGGTTTATTTTGAGAGAGGCGTATTTGTAGCTGGGATGTTGCACATGAAAAAACAGTCAAAAGAAGGTGAATTGGGATGGAAAAGTGTCTGTGAATAGACAACACAAGGTAGAATACATCTTTTCACCTCTCACTTGATTCCTTTTCAGATTGATTTGGATAAGCTAATTAATCCTCTAATGCTGATGTTAACAGAAAACGCTCTGCATAGAGATCTGTATGGCAAAACAGTCTGGCTGGGAAGTCTGATGTCTGCAGCAAATGCCGAGAGGAAATTTAGTTTTGAATAGCTCTAGTCTGATCCTGTTGACTTGCTGCCCACTAGCACAATGTGTGCACTCCTGGAGTGCATCACCATGTTGAATTTAACACATAAGGAATTAATTGCCCCCTCTGGGTCAGGAGCACGATTCTGACAAAAATCTCTTAGTTGATCCCACTCACTTCCTTTTTGGTTTGCATCCCAGAAACATCTCAAATGAGCACAGGGTCACTCCAGATCACACAATTTATCCTCTCTCCCTCTTTTGGGAGAACTGTGCCTCCTCATGTCTGCCCATGTGTCAGTTTATCCTGCAGGAGGCTTTGGGAAGCATGGCTGAGCACCTCTGCTTGATTATACAGAAGTGAGGGCTTTCTCCAAGAGGATTCCATCCCAGGTAATCCGAAGCAGGACCTTCTGGATCTCATCTGCTCAGTTTTAAATATCAAATCATTACAAAGGGAGTCAGAAAGGAAGATGAGAACAGATCTGCTTGATGTTTGCTATTTATTGCTCAAACTTCCTCTCAAAGCCCAGAGGCTAGAGAGGGAAGACTCACCTGCTGGCAGCATGTTAATCCCTATATTTTAATGCTGAAAACTCCCATGCAGGATCTTAAAAATCTGTTTTTTTCGTATCATTAAAAAAACCTGTGTTCACTTCATCACGGCACAGTTCCCTGTATTAGGTCCTAAAACTGCCTTCCCTGTTGTCTGAATTTCCATTTTCAGCTTACACTTTTCTATTCCTGTGGGAGGCTCCCCACATTCATTTCCATGTGGTGTTGAAACTGGGAATCCCATTAGCGTTGTTCATATGACCTACGGAATGCGAGCAAATGTTTCATAGCCGTGTATCTTCTTGGCTGCTCCCCAGGGCCTGTAATTAACACCACGTATATTCCTCCATCTATCATGGGCCTTTAGATCTGTCCTAATAGAAACAGTGAAAGCTGGAATAGAAAGCAAAGCTTTATGGAAAAAATCAAAGAAAGTGCTTTGCTTGCTGATAAGTCTTTAAGTGTTTACTGTGCACAGTCTCCTTTTAACAAAATTTCACTCCTAGGAAAGCACTGCAAGTATAAAGCAGCCCTTTGAAAGGATTGTGTGACTTACAATGTGCAAGAGATGCTTGGGCATCCTTTAATTTTTTTAAGCATGATGGTGAACACGTCACTTGTGAGTGGGTTGAATGAATCTTTACGTGGGTAACAAAACTTTTTAATTTAATAAGTCATTTAACTATCTTGTCATCCTGGCTAGAATAGTTTTCAAAAGTAGCTGCTTTTTAAGTAATATACTTGTCTTTCTTCCTTTTGCTTTCTATCATATGTGCTTCTGAAAAACATTAACTGACTCTGTATTTAATTATCTTATGAATGACATCAAGTTTTTGACAGGACTGTAATAATTCTAGACCTGATGAGGAAAAAAATGGTAACATTTTTTAGCTAATTTAGCATTCATAAAAGTAAGATAAAGATATAACATGCATCCTTTGCTGGGATATCATTTAACTCTCAACCTATACTGAGGTTCAAGTCTTTGCTATGTAAACCTGGAGCAATACCACTGGAACAAGTGCATCAGCAGAGCTGGAAGTTGAACTTGGCCTTTGTTTTTTTAAGTACAATATTAGAATTTCAGATCTTTAATCCATTTGGTTTTCTGTTAGCAGAGTCTATCTTCCATATCTAATGATGTATATTTAAAGCTGATTTGCATAACTGTTCAGAAACAAAGGCTCTCTTATGATTTTTAGGCTCAGGCTATTGAGATGCTTAAGACACAGCTTGTAGAGAAAAGTTAGTGGCTCATCCACCCTTGGTATCATATTCCAGTTGATGACTTTTATGTATGTCATTCACCTGGAACAGATGTTTTCCCTCCCCCTTTAACTGTTCCCCAAAAATATCTGAAAGGAATTTGAAAATACAATTAATATGCATGTCTATCCAGTTAATTTAAATAAATTAACATTAAAATTGACTCTGTATTTATTTAGGTGCTTTCTGCAGCAGCCAAGAATAATCTTGATGCAGGGCTGAATTTTGTCAGATGCCTCAGTAAACAGCAGAGAATTTTGTTCAAAAGAGAAGTCTTTAATATGAGACAATAATCCAGTCCCAGAGCTCTGCTTTTTGTGACCAGTGTGAACCCTTGGATTTTGGTCTGCTACAAAAATGATAGAGGAGAGCAATACCTTGAAATAAGATGACAGCCAGCTGAATCTGCTAAGGTTTTGGGAGAGGAGCAATGCAGATCAAATGTTGTTTTACAGTACAGGCTACTTTAAAATTCTGCACTGAGAACTAATTAGTCCAGCAATTCCTAGGATAGAGGTATTTCTAATATGCTGAAAATATGTATTGCAGGGTGTTGTAGGCTCAGGTAAGGAGAATTTTCTTTGCAAACTTAAAGGACTTCATATCCAGGGTGTCAGATTGGTAAGCAGAATGAGGAAGGGAGATGGTATTAAGGCATTTGAGGAGGTTGTGCCTTCTTTAAGGGGCACTTTCTCCTGGCAGGAAGTTTAGCTAGGTACAGACATTATTTCCTTGCTTCCCTAGCTCTTGCTTTCCTTTGTTGCAAGGATTGAATTAATTAAAAAATAAAAACTATCTTCTATAAGATACCTTTCAGCAGCTGCTCCTTCCATCCCCAGCAAGTTTGTCAGCTCTTTTGGAGGCTATGGCCCAACTGAGATGCCAGTGCAGTGACAGGTTTGGAGAGCACCTCCCATGAGCTATGTCAGATGCCAGCCCCAATCTTTTCCAGCCTAAGCTACACAAATATGTTTTAAGGATTTGCCATGATCCCATAATTAAATAGCTATCTGTGTTCGACTTTCCTGACTATAGCTGTATTTGAGATAGAACATGAGTTTTCCCTGGCTTTTAGGATTGACAAAGTTGGAAATGTCATGCCAGGGTGGAAACCAAGTAAAATATAAATGTAGGGGCTTTTGTCAGGGACATTTCAAACTCAGTCACAAGATGACAATGGAGTCTGATCACTAATATATTGTCTACTCATAAGGTGGAAAAATTAGGAAAGGCTGAAGAGGTTGAGAATAGAATTAGCTATACTTGCTTGTGTGGTGTTTTCATCTTCTCCAGATTGCTTTCTGAGGCTGAAGATTCACCCTCCAGACCATGGTATTGCAGTGTGACAGGAGGGCTGGCAGAGGCAGGTTCATGGTGTCCCTTTGGCTCCTGGAGCATCCCAGAGAATCAGCTGCTCCCAGCAATGCAGCAGGTCAGTTGGGAGCTTTGTCACCAAGGAAAGGGTGACCCAAGTTCTTTGCTGGGAGTCCTGTCTCTCTCCCTCTATTGGATTTGCTCTTGTGCATAATACACTAAACCATGAAACAAGTTGGGTTGGAATTTCCCTCATTGTATGTTCTAAAAAGCCTGTAAAAATAGCAAATAATAACAGGACATTTTTAAAGAAGGTACGAAATTATGATCATTTTCCCTTTTCCTCCCCCGGAATATCAGATGTTAATCTTGTTCCTCCCACAGGCTAATGATACAAGATGCTTCAAATAGCAGGTAAAAGCTAGAGATGAACCAGAATATTAAAGAAAATGTACTCTGAGATAGCCATAAGCTTTTACTAGGTAATATTGAGTAAGCTGTATTTTCTCTTTTGATCTAAAGCCCGAGCTTAGTTAAAATGGCTAACATAACACCTGTACCTCACTACAACAAACACATAAACATACCAAATACTTGTAATTTTTTTCATGTGATAATGAAGTGAGAAGATCATTTTGCTGCTTTAATAAAGGTTTTGTCAGGATACCAGTGAAAAATATTATTAATATTTTGATATGAGCATACCTTTTGTGGGTAGTTTATTACACTCCTATAAGCAGCAAATTATTGGTAGGCTTTTGGGAGTCTGCAAAAGCAAACACATAAATGAGAATGAGTCATGATGTACTTACTGGTTTGCTTTCTTTTCTGAATGATTTGACATTATTTTTTTATGTGACTTGGCAGTTTATTGCTTTAAGTGATAAATCTTTTGAACTGGGTAGGTGTGAGGGCAGGTGTGGGATGAGAACATGGGATGTCAGTGCTGCTGCATCCCACACTAAGGGAGATGCCCTGGTAAAGGTGTGATGTGGCAGTCTGTCCTCATTTTGGCAAGGAATCAATATAAGCATAATTGATTATGAACTTACTATAGCAATCTTGCAAAAACAGACACTGCACAATGGAGGTAGCCACCAAAATTGCCTCTTTTCAAGCTGGCACAATCTCTCCTGAGGCTAAAATGTTGCTTGAGAAAGGCAGCCTTTTTTCTTTGTTTAATAGATGTTGATGAGATGCCTGTGTTCTGTTTGTAAATGTAATAATAAGAAAAAAGAAACAACCAATATATTTTCCCTTCATGAAAACATTTAAAAATTCATATTTGAATAGCTCATTTGAGAACTGACATTTGGCCAGGATTACAGCTTTCATTGGGAAGGACTTTGGAGAGTTTCAGTGGAAATTGGTTTTGATTTGGCCAACTTTCGGAGCCTTTGAAAAATATAAAATGGATAATGCCCAGTATGTTTTTTCCACTAGGCTTGTATAGATGTATTCATCATGCATTCCAGTGTGGATAACTAGCAGAGTTATGAAATAGGAAATGAAAATCCACAGAAACCCATGGCTCTGGGTTTCTGGTAAATCATCTGTTCCATGAGATGTGTGCTGCAGATTGCTGTGGTAAGGCACCTGGGAGCTGTTGGTGAACAGACCTTCCTGAGCTCTGGAGATGTTCAGGGTCATAGGGAAGAGAAGGTTTTGTGGAGGAGCTTTAAGGGGGCAGCATTCTGTTGTTAAGAGGCTTCATTCTCCATAGTGAATATTGGGCATGCAGTACTTAAAACCTGCCAAACTGGGTGCAGGGACCTTAACTTCTTATGGGGTTTAATGCACGTGTTTCATTCAGCTGCTTGACTTATGCTTTTATGAAAAAACAAGATGTGGTAGCATGTGATTGTTACAGCCATTGTTACAGTGATTGTTACTCTCTTTTTCTGCTCTGTGCTCAGTCCTGCTGTGCTTTATGTCCCAGTGCAAATGCCCCTTTTGGTAACCTGGCCTGTGTTGCTCTACCTGTATTATTATAATGATTTCCTAATATTCAATTTGCTACCTCTCTGACAAGTTTTTATTTTTACAGAGAGCAAAGCACTTGCATCTGTTTTCAAAAAAACCTTCTGACTGGCAGCTAATGACAAATGTCATTATCGGTTCTGCCTTGACTTTTATCAGCTGGTCATGCTGCTCTTCTCTTTTCTCATACTTTACCACAATTATTCTTGTCTCTCTACAATAGGTCAGTGGGAAAAACCTGTCCAAAGAGGTTTGGTAATTAAAAGCTCTGTGGGCAGTGTTAACTTAACACGAAGAGTTAAGGCTGGAAGGAATCCACACCCTTATTTTTTTCCATTTTTTTCTTCAGGTTGTAGAAAATTGCCAGAGCAAGGTAGGTGGAAGACACATCCTCTATCTTCTTCTCAAGCACAGAAGTGGCTGGTGGAGCATTCAAGATTGTAACAGTAAGCTTGAACCTGAGTGAGCAGCCCAGGGGCTTTTGCTTAGGAGCAGTAAACCATGGATTCCCATCCATGTAACACTGTGCCCGTGCCTCCTTATGGAAAATGCAAGATGAGTTTCAGGAGTGGAAATCCTGCCATGAGTAACCTCAGCAGCTGGCAAGCAGGGCTGCAGCCTCCAGAAGTTTATTGAAATAGTCTGCTGGCACACCCAGCTGACACAAAACCTGGGGCTGCAGGGAGGAGCTGAAGACTAAATAAAAGAGAGGGTAATTGCCTACCACTTTTACATCTAGTGTGACGTTTCTTGAGTGGTTGCAAAGCCAAAAGCTGGAAGCAGGAGGAAATCTCTTTTCCCCTCCTCAGGTGGGAACCCGTGCTGAACATATGCTCCCAATGGGTTGTGGTCTTCGTTGGGAACAGCATTAATATCCCCTGGGAGTTAACATGCTTTTTCAATAAATGCCTCTCCCCTCTTTATGAGAAGATAGAATTTCACAAAATCTATTTTTTTTAAGACCTTCCAGTAAATTATGAATATAAAAGTTTTTATTCATATTTTTAAGCATATCAAGAGAAGAATGTTCTCTAAAATATTTGGCAGACTTTCCACGTTTCTTTCCATGAAGAAATTCTATTGTTCTCCATTAAACATCCCCAAAGACTTCAGTTGTTCTCACATAACAGTATAGAGCTTTTCGCATGTCAGGGGATAATTTATTTTTTGAATTAATGAATGTAATTTCATTGAGTTTAATATTTTATCCAGGATTTATTATAGTGA
This sequence comes from Certhia americana, assembly GCA_018697195.1. Lineage (NCBI taxonomy): Eukaryota > Metazoa > Chordata > Aves > Passeriformes > Certhiidae > Certhia > Certhia americana. The sequence continues at coordinate 88,273,964 of CM031859.1, read as the reverse complement.
AGTCTCTAATTACGTTCAGCTCAGGTGAATAGCACCTTACATTTGTGATAATAACAATTGATTGGAGGTCTCATTACAAAGCTGTGGTGTGATGGCTTCCATTTTATTCTGAATAGGAGCAATGACAAAAAACACTGCAGCGTATGATATTTTCTTGTCATTTTTTTCTGCACTCTCAGCTGAGGCAAACTGAATTGCAAGGAGTCATTTTCTTTATTTCTGAGGTTGTCTTTCAGGCCCAGTTTGAGGGAAGTGCATCAAATCTGGGACACCCCCAACCAAAACTTCCATTTCTGGTGTCTGCTAGGTACCTGTGGTCTTTAGCTTTTAAACTTTTGATTTTCTTGAGCCCGAACATCATTGCTAGGCAGAGTACTAAGTACTAACCTTGGAAGATATTGGTTTTTTTGTGTATTTGAATAAGTCATTGCTCCCCTCTGCCATAAAATTTATCAAGGCAATAAAATCAATCTTAATTGTATCATTGTCTTTATATCTGTAACAAGGCAGCAATTATCCTTATATAAGTAACTTTTCAAAAGAAGCACTGAGTATATTCTGTAGCTATATTTTCTGTCTTTCTCAAGAGATATGAATTTTGGGATTTAAAGTATTTATGTCAGCTGTAGGAGTTGGAGTAACTACAACTGGGGTATTTGGTATTTGCAGTATGATTAATTAACAACTGACTGACAAAAGCTGCTTTATTTGGCTGTGTAAATAGAGTTGAGGGACTCTACTCTGAAGAGACAGCAGACACCACAAGCACAGAAGAGGATTAAAAATTGTCCCACTGTTGAACAAGAAGACATTGAATGGTGCTCAAGTGCTCACAGCACTCCTGCATGCACACCAAAGATGATGAAACTTTATAACTATGCAGAGCATAAAAGTTAAAACCCAATATCTCTTCTGGACCTGAAACCATCCCAAAACAACCATGGCTTCTACTGGGATCTAAAGCTTTCTGCTGGAGTATTCTAAGAGCATAAGGTGCCTTTAGGCCAAACTGAATCTGAAAATCAAAACTCTTGAGGCCCTTGTTGCTGTTTTGCAATTTATCTTAGATTAAAGCACTGTTACATAATCAAGGATTAAAAGCATTAAACCATCTTGAGGAAACATAAGGATGTAATTTTATCTGAGTTACCGAATCTGAAAACATTTTTTGATTGTTTAATTAGAACATATTCTTCCTTTGGTTTGGAGTGACTAACCAAGTAATTTAAAAATAAATTATTAAAATCTGAGGGATGCTCTTCCTCCTGTGGAGATTTGGCCTTTGAGAATATGTCACAGGCTGACCATCTTTCTGATCTACTTAAGCTTCAATCAGGTTTAAGTGCAGGCAGCTCACTAAACTGCATGACATGCATGCCTCACTCGATCACATGAGAATTGTAGCTAGGGCTTAGCCTAGCCAGTCATAATCCTAGTGACTAAATTTAAACAGCAAACTTAGGTAGTTACTTGTCCTGTATCAGTAAGCTGCCAGTAATTTGCACCATTCTAAACTCCTTTAGATTTAAAAATAATACTTGAAATATTTAAATTTAATATTTAGTGTGTGCCTTTAAAATTAAACTCTGCATTTTATTTAATGATTATTATCATTGATATTAAAAGAAAACAAAAAATACTACTCCATACAGTCACAAAACAGACCTAATTGTAAATAGCCTACATAATATACCCTAAGTGATAGACTGAAATACAGAATTCATTTGGCTGGAGAGATTTTGTGGCATGAGCTAAGGTCATCTAAAGTACAGATTTGGCAGAAAGTATCTCAATAAGAGCTGAAACAGCAAATCATTGTTTGAGAGAGAGGCACACTAGACACACTGAGACAGAGAAGATCTTCTCTTGCTTTCCACAGTAGGAATGAACTCACTCCAGATCATGAACCAAGCTGTCAGAAACAGTGTGTGCTGTAAGGAGGTGCGTGGCACTGGCAGGGAACACAAATCTCTGGTGGCACTCAGGAAAATGTGAAAAAGGGGATTCAGATATATAAATCCAGGGTCAAGTGCTGCACTCACAAGTATATGCGCTCACTCCCACAAGTATATGCTGGAAAAGATAGCCCATGTGTTTTATATCCTTATTTCTAGTGTTATTCAAAGCTGGAAGAGTTCCTAGACCTATTTAGGAGCTCACAGAGTTCTAAATTTTAGGACCTCCCCAGGTTTGTCATTGGCCTTCATTTTCACCATTAGGCTCACCTCTACTTTTTCCGCTGTGCTTTGTTAAGAACAGGGTGCAGCCAGCACGCCTGGGGTCACCAGCCTTAGACAAGGACCACCAGGAAACACTGAAGCTTTGCCTGAGCTGACCACTGCTGTTTTCAAGTGGCATTCAAAAATGGAATAAAAATTAGACCATTTCTGAGGTGTGATATAGGTGATTGCAGGCAGGCAATTTCTCCCTTGTTCTCTAATTGCATATTATTATTTTGTGGCTGTATTTTCCAGACTTCTCCATAATAGGGACTATTTATTTATCTTATCTCCAAGCCAGTTTGGATGGCTGCTACCTCACTTGTTGATGGCTACACCCACAGAGAGAGGAGGTGCTGTCCCTGACGCAGGAAGCTAAGATCCGAAGTGTCAACATAACATTTGCTGTTCTCAGCAAACGCTGTGATGTGCTCTTGTGTAGAATTGAAAAGTCTTTATTTCCACATATTTTCCAATCTTTCCTCCAGGAATGCACTTAAACTGAGACCTGATTCTCAGAGACATGGGACTTGTTTCACCAGGAGCTCTGAAGGAATGTAATTATTTTTCTGCAGGTGCTCTGCAGCCATTGCTGAAGTCACAGGTCAAAAAGCCCTAATTTATAAAAAATTAACAGTTTATACTCGCTTGCTCAGCATATGACTCTAAGTACTTTGACTGGGAAAATCAAATTTCCTAGGGAACTGCAGATAAAGCAGCTGAGTATTGAACTGGCAGCAAATAGAAATTAATTTTTCTAGTTCCTGGCCACCAAATCACATGAGACTTGTAAAGACAGCTGCTGGCAAAGGATGAGAAATATGTTTAAATTTTTATTATTGTGGATTTTCTGAAAGACGTTTTATGGTGGGGAGAGGGGGAAAACACCAACAAACCACCCCCACTGTGCTGTTTTCTATTTTAGTGAATTATGTTGATAACTGGAGTATGTGTTCTGCTGGTAAAACCAATTTCCAACCCTGGAGCTTGACCATACCAGTATTTTCCTATTCCCCTTCTGGCTCAGTAAAGATCCAAGCTTTCCTAACTTCCTTCCTGTTACGCACCAGTTTTTCTTTTAGCCATCATACACTGGTGCTTCTTGGTCTACTCTTCTCTTGGACAACCTCATCTTGTGTTTTCTCTTATGTGTGGCTTTGGCTCAACTTGCTCTTCATTCGCAACTGTTCTTCGTGAACCACCCTCTCCTTTTACTTGTCAGCTGTAGAATAAATGGGTTTTTTTCAAAAGCCATGTATTATATAAATGATTACACATAATTTTTGATGTTGAATAATCCTGATATTCTATATTTTTTCTCTAGTTTGTCATCTGGTCCTTGAAGTCATGCTGCTGTAGTCCTTTGCTGATTATGCCTTACAAATTTGACCCTGCAAGTTGAATTCATCTTGTCTAATCTAAGCAGAAATTATTATCTTCAGGAGTAAGTATTCTGATTTAGAATCCTGACCTAAGTATTCAGTGTGGGAGTGTTTTCTAACTTTTTTGTCCGCAGCCCTGGCAATAATCTCATAAGATAAGAGGTTACTCTGCTGTCAGACCAGCTGTCATCCTTTGCTCTCAAGCTCACTGGCAAAATGCTGTTTTCACCATGAAACATGCTAAACAAATATTTAAATTAACTTATCTTACACAGTCAAATGACTTCAAATTCATTGTGATCTATTGAAAGACACTTAGGGTTATTAAAAAAGCAGAAAACAGCTTGTATTTATTAAATGCTTAACTCTGTGAATATCAAGTGCAAGAGAGTGGGCTGCATTAGTCCCGTGCTCCAAAAAAGAAAGGGAGAGGAAAACACAGAGGCTGATATCATTGTTCAACCTGTACTTTAAGTAATGTCACGTTTGTGGTCAGGAGATAAGAAGTGACTTGTCTGAGGTACTCTCAGGGAGCTGATAAGTAAACTACTGGAACAAATGGAAGAAGGATTATGAGACTGTAAGGGAATAAAATTAAGACTGATAACATATGGAGTCTTGCAGTTATTTCTCCTGTTTCCTAAAGATTAATTTTCACTAGTGATATTTTTGAGAGTGATTTAATAATGAACAGAAGGCTGTGGCTTAAAATTCTGGCAAAGGGCAAATTTTAGCAAATGATTGCAAAATGGAGATCACAAGAGCTGAGGATTGTAACAGCAAATTTCTACTAAAGAAATTTGCCTGAAAACTGATGAGTGGTAAATGTATTTCTGGCTCAAAATGCAAACAATCAGTGAAGAAGAGGAGATACACACCATGATATGTTTGATTATGTTCAAGTGCTTTTATTTATTTTTAAACTGTGGATAGAGGTCCTTGTACTTCTCTCCATGAGATGCTTACAAGAAGGTTTGTGAAGTGTGTGATTTCTGTATAGTAGGAGATGCTGAACAAAGGAGTTCCTGAATGACAATGATGTTGCTCAGAAGGACAGATGATGACAGAAACTTTATAATATAACCATCTGATATTAAACTGAACTGAGCTCAAACAAGCTTCAGACTTGCATGTATGAACCACTTGGGTCAACTTCATTTGTCTACATAATATTCATATGACTTTTGTTTTTCTTAAAGGGTCAAAAGATATTGTGTTTATTATGTTTTGTCCTCTTTGTGCATGTGGGAGTAATGGAGGGTAGGTGATCTTGCTTCCAATGACAGACACTCCTGGCATCCCTGGTAGGTCGTGGCAGCCTTTGAATTGATGGGAGTGACCAAATCAGTCAGGGGAGTGAAGAGTTTAAAGTGTTAGGGAATGGAAAGAGGTGTTGGAAGATCTTGTTAATGGCCCGCTTGAACATTTTCATGTGTGGCCTGACCCCCCTCCTCCCATAATTTAAACTCCCACTATCTGCAGAATGAAGCTTCTGTGCCAATATCTGCTGAATGAAAGGGCAGAACAATCAAAGGCTGATGCACCCAATTTCATTCTTTTGTTATATTGACAATGCCAGATTCTGCTACTTTAAGAAATTTACTGTTATCCTATTCCTTTGTTTGCAAAGCATGCTTATATAAAACCCCACTCACAGCAGTTAATCAAATGCCTTTGTGAACAGATAAATAAAGAAGAAGCAACAAGAATATGTTAAAGAAGTCATTAGCATGTACCTCACATCAAATAAAAAAGTACTGCAATTAATCATAAGGACATAATTTTCCTTAACCCATTTCAGATTGCTGGTTTAAGTGCAATTTATGCCACACACCCACCCATGTCTATTTTTAATCAAACATTTTGTGCTGATGCGAGAATTAAAGTAATATAAGAACAGAGAGCTGAGATATGTGATAGAACAAATAAAAGACTGTTATGCCCCTCATTCCAGAACCTCAATATACCAGGTAAAAGAGAAAAAGAAAAAAAAAAAGAAGTCAACTTTTTAATCAAATAAAAAGACTTATGGATGTTCCAAATCTGTCTGACAAAAGGTCAGAGTAATATAATGTCTTTTCCATTAACCATTTGGTGTCACCAGAGCATCTACAAAACTGTGGAGAATTTTTTCGATTTCCATGCAGGTAGAAAGTGTTCTGATCACTGCTCATCTCTTGTAAACATTGTAGATAAGGAAGAAGTGATTTCATTTAAATTTTTTTTTTTTTTTTTTGAACTGACAGACTGTTCTTGTATAAACAAGACAGGGTCATTTGTGTCATTTATAAATGTCATGGATCTATTGATGCTTTTGGACCAGATCTATTGTGTGTTACCTGAATTTGGCTGCCTCTCTTTGCTTTGAACTGATTTTGATTGCAAAGAGGAAATTAACCAGATGAGCCACAGTAAAGTTGCAAAGGGAGTGTCTTGGCATCAGAAATTCAGCAAACATTGCTGTGAGCTGTTTCATTATGTCACTATCCCTCCAACCGTTCTTTGTGCTTGAATTCCCTCTCAGTGAAATATCACCTGTGTGTACCTGCTGAAACTCCAAACTCTGCATCCACTGAACTTCTGTTAATGACCAAATATTAGTGTAAATTATTCTTGCTTTTGCCAAGAGTCTAACAAACCTCTCTGCCTAAATCAACAGGAACCATTTGTAAGTTAGTTCAGCCTATGATATTCCCCGCAAAATGGAACATACAGGGAAATTATTGCCAATATCAGTACTGTTGATTCTGCAATATGGTGATGTAGCTCAATCCCCCAACTCCCCTTCTTATTTCTTTTGGAAAATATTTGTTACACTCCTCTATGATGTTCTTTTCTGGTCCACTTCATTCTGTCTCAGACATATGACTATAAAGATTGTTGCTTTTAATATACTGATAAATATATTCAAATTTAGTCTCAAATAACTAGAATAAGTTCTACAAGAATTGATGCAAAAATGTTCAAAATACTTGTTCTAGTGAAAGCATCAAGGTAAGTAATCTTCTGGATGAAAGACAAGGGGAAAAAGGTGAGCTTCTCACTCAGAATTTATGTTTAAAACTCTGTGCTTCTGAATGAATAGTGAATCTGTTTCAGGTTTCCTTCAATTATCCAAACCCTAGAGTAGATGTGTCTTGCAAAGGTCCATCTAATCCTGTAGTCTTTGATGCAAATGGCAACTAATACTTACGGAAAGGTATAAGAACCAGGGAGGCAGAGAGAGATAAGCATACCAAGCCTTTAACCTTGAAAATCTGGCTGGTAACTTCCTGAAATTAGAGCAAACAAGGATTTCATGTTCATGTTAGTGCCCAGTGGATGTACCAAAACTGGTAGTTTGTAGACTTTGGCTCAAGTATGTTTTTTTTGTGAGAAACAGCATTTTCAGTATTACCAAAAGAAAAGAGCAAAGGGTTGGCATATCTATTCCAAACAATTTTGATGTTCAGATGCAGTCAGGATTTGCCTTTATAATGGTAAGAAACCCCTATAAGATTCATGTCAATTATTATTAATATTGACTGAATCTACTTTGAAACCAAATTCCATGTTAATCAGAAACCTGAGACTGTGATCCAAATTTCCTAAATGCAGAACATCTATTGATACATTTGATTTAGAGTGTGAAAAATGTTGTTTGATCAGTCTCTTGCTGCTGTGTCTTTTTATTCATTAGAAGCATTCTGAAAGAGGCAGGAATTACAACAGTGCAGCTGTTATTTGCTCAGCCTGGAGAGAAATGGTCACAGTGAACAATTCTACTTTTTAAACTCTGGGATGAAGTGTGGATATTTGAACTGCCATGTCCACTCATAAAATATGCAGTTTAACTGAACTCAAAGCTTCCAGTGGGACTTGGACTGCTGTCTTCCTTGAGCTATCTGTGATGGGATGTTACCCTTATCAATCAGTGTCTGAGTGTGGAGAGAGGTCTGATGAGCTGATCTGTTTTGAGCTGCCTGCACTGTGTAGTTCACTGCAGGCACTGAGTTTGAGTTTCTTTGGGCTCTAATGATTCAGGTAATTCAGTTTTGCCTGGAAGCTGACTACAACCAGGCTTGGTTAGGGAGCAAGTGGCTGTCACTTAATCCTGGAAGGTTATATCATGCTACTGGGTTGCAGAAAATACTATGTAATTACCAGAGAAAAGATTGCTCCTTAACTGGATTTAGAGAAATCCACTCTTCCTTGAAACTTGTGTATACAGATGTAGGTACATCCCTACTGTGTCATTAAAATCCCTCTGGCAAAGTTTCTGACTGTAAGCCCTGTTTATCAAGTCTTGCCTCCTTCAAAAGATATATTCTAGTTCCTAAATCTTCTCCACTGGTGAACTATTTCCATGATACATGACCCTGCCATGAGGTGTGAGAGCACAGCTCTCATGTGGAGCTCTCAGCTGTGGAGGGGAGGTCTCGTCTCCTTACTGTGCTACAGGAAGCCAGAGACTGTATTTGCAACAAGGTTTGGGACAGTGAAATGACTGATGGAACAGGAAAAATGAGACTGTAATTAAAAGCCATTGGCCAACAATTTGGTGTCTCAAAGGACAAGGAAAACCTGGGAAAAAAAAAACCAAACTGGTAAGAGAAACTGGATGGCCACCAGAAAATCTTACTTGGAAACTCTGACTGGTAAGGAAAACAAAATAAATGGAGAGATCTAAAAATGGTGCTGCTGGAAGCTCTGCCATCTCCTCTTTATCAAACTTCTTTTTTAAATGTCAGAACTCTTTTAAGGGCTACGGGAGATTTGTGCTCCCTCCTCAAACCTGTCCTAGAGGACCCCAGATATGTGTACACATAGTCATGTTCCCACTTCCTAAAATGAGAATTCAAACAAAACTTATTTTCCTTGCATCCCTGACAGCCACCCTATCTTGGTGTTGCTTCCAGAATTTTGTCTTCTTTGATGTTTTTGTTTAAGCTGTAGCAAGTTGCAGTTGCAGAGGTTTTCAGTTATGTTTTTGCAAAACTCCATTGGCTCCTTGATATTACAGATGTTAGAAAGAATAGAAATGAAAACTTGTATCAAATATACCAAGAAGTCTTGATTAGCAGAACATTTTTCCATAAACAGGCTTATATTTTACAACATTTGAAACCCATCTAATTACCACAGAACAGCAGAATGAGTTCAGGATGTTGGGAGGATCTGGAAGGCTGTTGTTTTACAGTAAATGGCTTTAATCATCCTGATAACAGAGCTGTGCTTTATGCATAGAAAATCCTGTTTCCCTTTTTCCTCCTCCATCAATGTGTTCCATATCAGCTTTCTCTCTCAACTCAAGCCACAGAGGATGTGGACAGTCATGTTATATCCCATTTGCTCTGTCTGATGTTTAAACAGGAAAGATTAGGTTAATGCCATGCTACCCTTTAAAAAATCATTGCTCTTACAAGTACATGTTTTCTATTTTAAAGACATTTGCCCTTTGAAAGAAAGAGGTTACAAGAGCATAAAATCAATGTAAAGAGCAGTTAGAATTGTGCATAGCCCACATTTTTGTCTTTAAATCAAAAAATGCCTTCATATTGTATTGTATCTTGCATTTTCACACAGTCCTAGCTGGATGCTTTGGAACAGATCATTTTTCATTGTCTCTGATGCGGATTTGGCAAGGTGCTTCTGTGCTGGTCTGAATTCTGGGAAGTCTAAACCCTGCATGGTCTACTTCTGTCAAAAGGAAGAAGTCCACAGATAACCTTAATTGTGATAAGCAATTTTCTATAGCTATTGAAAGTCAGTTGGACACACCCTGAATGCTTTTTGCTTACTTAATAGTAATGACTCACAAAAGTCACTCACAAAAATGATGTGAATTTCATAACCTTTCATTTCATTGGAATCTTGTCACCAGCCCACATTTATACAAAACCCAAAATACTTTCTCAACAAAGTTATGCCTTCCACTGGAAAAGCACATCTGCCCTGGGCTTTAAACCCCTTCATGCTGATTATCTCATGCATCCCAGTGGGTGAGGAACTGGGGACCTCAGGGTCTCTGCAGGGAGCTGAGCCTCTGCTTTGTCTCAGGTCCTGCTGCTCAGCATGTGCTGAGTTCAAGGGAGGCTGAAATGATGTGAGAAATAATGTGAGAGGAAGAATTCTTGCACAGAAAACTCACATGCTAGGTGCTGGATAAACTATAACTTCACCCATGTGCTTCCTTCATAAAGAATGCTCCTGTGACACCATTTTCTCTTGCTGCTTACTCACTATTTTCATTACGGCAGCTGCAACATTTTGAAACACACAGAGGTAAGTCTGAAGGCAAACCCCAACAGGCAATCAGAAAGCCTAACAGATTGCTTTGCCTTCATAATGTACTACTGTAAATAAATGTGCATGCTGGAATTGATTAATTGCTTCCTTTTCAGTGCAAGCACAATTAGGCATTGATTTGTTTTTGTCAGGCAAGTTCCAGGTCATTGTATATCTCACAACTTTTCCTAATGGAAAAGGGAGGTTTACCACTCCTATGAATCGCTTTTCTTGGTGTTTAGGAGCATACAGGCTGTGGGAGATGGAGGGTGTCAGGGCATCAGGAGCAACCACACTGCAGCTGGGGGCACCCTTCTGGTGCAGAGCCCCGAGGACTTGCTGCTGGGCAGGCAGGCAGAGAGAGCAAAACTGCTTCCTCTGCCTTTGTTTGAGCTTTCCAGAGCTATTTAACAAAAAAGTAGAGAAAAGGTCCTAACAGTGAATGTCTGGTTAACATCTCAATTTTCAGGTGCTCTTTTTCTCTGTAGATCAAGGTTGAAGTGTATAAGCAGACCTGTCTGGAGAGTACCCAGATGTTCCCCCAGACCTCAGCATGTTTTTTTCCCAGTCATCTCCATAGAAACAAAACAGGCAAGAAATTTGTGGTAGAAATCCAGCTGGTTGGCCAGCCATAACTGATACCAAATAGCCTTTATATTTTATTTTCTAATAATGTGTATATGCAAAAACCTGCTCTTTAAGCAGGTGCTTAGTTTGTTGAGGGGTTTTTTTTCAGCAATTGTTACAAGTGGTGCAATAGTTACATCTTTGGATGTTACAGATGGAATTTCCCATTTAGCCATCAAGTGTGTACCTATGGCTTAAATCTCTCTTGAGGAAGGATGACTTTAGTGTGCTTGCAAACAATGTCCAAAAACTACAGCTGTTTGCTTCCAGCAACAAAGTTACGACTCTCAGGAAACTCTGTCCAGTGTGAACAAATGCTAAATAATCATTGTGGCAATTCACCATTGTGTGAAGCTCAGTAGAATTGGATAGGACTTGATAAAGTGCCATAACTGATATCTTGAAATTTTTCTGTTGAAGTGGATTCTAACTTAGGTTATGAATTGCTTGCTTTATAAAGAGGTACAGGATGCTACACAGATTTTGTCACAGGGGTCTCCCAGAGGGTGTGTACAGAACATCCCCCAAAGCTTTGGTACTGGCCACATGAAGACTTCCAAGATAAGCAATACAGAGGTCTAGTAGTAAACTGGTTTACTGTTAGACGTTTTACAGTTTGTTACTCCTGTTATTTCTGTTTTCCCCAAGTATTTAAGAGGGTCTATTTGCCCCAAAGCCCAAGGACATGGCAACAAGGAAACTGCTATTGCAGGTTATGCTCCACAATACATCCTGAGCAGGGGTGCTGGGGCTGTTTCTGAGCCTCTCAGGTAGGGGACATGCTTGGTACTGCTGAGATTTTGAGCACTAAAGATGCTTCAACTACAGCAACTTTCATGCATCCTATATACATTAAGGAAAAATAGTGGAATGAAAAAATAGAGGGGGAGAATTTCCTCTTGAGACAAATGTCTCTGCACAGTCTCCCACCCACATCACAGTCACAGGCAGCTACAGCCAGCTCTGTCTATAGCAGATGTCTGTAGCATCTTAAAATGTGTGTCCAAACACAGCTGTAAATGTCTCAAGATATGCACAGGAAGACCAGCTCTTCTGTGCTGTGTGACTGAAAGACTATGAAAGGCTCTGGGATGCCTCAGTAAGTTCAGAAGGAATGGTTTTATCCCTGTGGAACATTAAAAGTTCCCAATATTTTAATATTTATACAATGCAGTGACAAAAAATATCATTCAGACTAGGCAATCTAAATGGAAATATTTAGTCTTGTGTCATGTGGGAAGCAGACTGCAGGACTTAAATTCTATTCTGCAAATTCAGATTCAAAGGGTAATGATTCTCCATGTGTGCTAAAATTGATATATTATACACAGTTGTTGAGGGTAATGATTAGGAATTAGAAGATCTCGTAAGGCTCCTGAACTTTAACATTTTACTATGTCAGTAATATTGCTTTAACAGAGATAATTTAATAAGTAAAACAATACTGTCCCTAAAATGGACATTCTTCATTTTTTCCACTGCTTTGGACGTTTTCTTGTGTTAGACATATCAGCCTAAATTCATCCTTGCCATAAATCCACTGGTGTGGACTGGAGCAGTGGGAAGGATGTACACATGTGCCAGTTTGCAACCATAGCACGTTGTGAAACTCTTGGTAGTGAGCAGAACTGTCTGGGCTGAGCAATCTCTGGTGGTTTTCTGTAATCTCATCCTGTTTAAACTGAAGGCAGACAGTGATGGGCAAGAAACCTCCTGTTTGGATGATAGTGCTTTTTGGACATTCATTGCAAAAAAACTCCCATCCCAAAACTATTAGGCTGAACTAGCTATTCTTAAATTATATGTGAAGTAATTTTGCTTCACATTAAAAACAGGTGTATGATAACATTAATATAATATAATATGATAAGACTAGTAACAGCCATGTGATATATGTGTTAAATATGAAGATGGGAAGAGATCATGCAAGACTTTAATAAACTGGAAAAAGTGCTCCTACATGAAAATCTTATCTCCCTCCTGCTGCCTAGAACCTGTCTTTGCTGCTCTGTAGCTTAGGGGGGTAGTTTGCCCTTCTTGGAAGCACAGCTGCCCAATTTTTTGTCATAAATCCTCCCTGTATCTAGCTGGAATGCTTCTCTTCAAACCATGTGTACCACTGGCCTTGGGGGAGAAGAAATGACTTAATGACAGAAAATCTGCACTTTACCCAAGGTGGCAGGGAAACAGGTGCTCCATGGCTGCTAGAAGGGGCCATGGGAGAGGATTGTGTGCAAATGAGTGGGGATGTCAAATCTCCAGGTGGTGACTGTGACAGGTGAGAGGAGATATTTCAGCAGCCCTGTCTCGCAGTGAGCCCTGGCTTTCCTCACCCTGCTGAGTCACACAAAATAATTTATCACCCAGCTCTGCTCAGGGACTGTCATAAACAAGCCATGGGCTGGAATTTTTTTCATCCTTCTCTCACCTAGGAGACTGTATTTTGAGTATAATGAAAGTTTTACATTACACCTTTTTCCTTAGGGCAACAGGTCAAGAAATAGGATTTTAATATGAATTTGACTGTTCATATTGCTATATGAACAGACCCACCACATTGAAATATCAATATCACTTCAGGAAAAATCCATATATTTATATGGATATAAATCCATATCCACACAGAAGAATTTTTCACCTAAGGTTTGATTTGATCACTGAATATATTTTAAACCAAGTTTTGTTTTCTGTTGCCTAACCTAATTGTGTTTCCAGAACAAGGATGTGTCAAGACAATGTAGGAGATGATTTTCTCTCTCATTAAGAAAAATAAATGAAGGAAATTTTGTAAGAAACTCCCCAAAAACTGTCTTTTATTGATGGTTAATACCATAGATAAGCACGTGGAATGATGATTATTATGATTATTATAGAAAAAAGAGTGCATACCCTTGCCCGCTGACATTTCAAGACATTTGCTGCATTTTGTTGCAATGATAGAGACTTCTGGGTCACATATTTTTTAGTGACTGAATTGTGGGTTTAAGTCCTTTATACTTGGAGGAGCAGTTTTTCCCAGATAAATCAGGGAGGTATCATTCAGTGACACCCTGGCTCAGTGATGAACAGCATTAAGAATTGTTATGTTGCAGTGCTACCATGATGTCCATAGGGAATATTTCTAAATCTGTAAACTAGGAGCACCTGGTGAAATACTTTAACTATATAGTGGCATTTCATGCATCAGGGACTGTGGATTTTTTTACCTCTTTCACCCTCCCCTGAATTCCTGAGAGATGAGTGTTGGAAAGTGCAGAAAACTAAGATGAGAATACTTGGATTTAACTGTGTGCTGAATACTCATTCCAAAATACCCCAATGATTGCTGGGAGATAGACAGAAACTATCCCACCTGTTCTTGTGGAGAAGAGAAATGTTATATGTACTGTGCCAAGGGCAAACTATGGTGTTTCCAAGTGCCTAAGCTACAGTCCTGAGTGTTGTTCACTAGAAAGGGGAAATTGTCCCCTCCTCACTAACTGCAGAATTCTCAGCCTCAAAATATCCTTGAGTCACACTGAAAACGAAAATCTAAAGCTTTTTCTCCTAAAATTTAATCTTGATTTTGGGTGTGAGAAGAGTTAAGTTCTTGATTTTTCAAAGGGACCTCAGTTTGGCTCTCAAAATTTTTTCTTGCTCTTTCATCTGCACACAATTATGTCTAGAAATGCATATAATTTCTTTCACTGGTTGAAGGTTAAGTATGCATTTGTTGGCACAACCAAATAATTATCTATCCAAGTAATATAAAACAATTGTAAAGATATTTGCAGCTCCCTTCACTTTATTCACAATTACCATAAAACTAAGGGAATGTGAGGAATGAGGTTTGGATTCATCTTTGAACAAAGCAGAGTCCTCTAGAAAATAGACTTTAATTACATTCCTCCTCTTGCTGGAAAGGTTATACATCAGGAAAAGTCTTCTGAGTCTTTTTTTGTGGCAGAAATGTAGCCACCGTATAAAACCTGTAATAAGAATTGTCAAGTATAACGATTTTATGATGTCTGTTCATCATCTGGGCAGTGAAGCTTTCCTTAATGAATGCATTGATCTGACAGATGAGGGCCAAGGAAGAAGCAGCCCAAAAGCAGTGCCACGGCTTCAAGGAAAAACACAGAGGAGAATATTTGAAAGTCAGAGGCACAAAGTTTTCCAGTTGCTCTGCCATTGCTGGTGGTGAGAGGATGAAGGTGGAAGATAGGTGTGAATTCAGCCAGGGGGATGGGGCAGGGCTGAGACCTCAGCTCCTATTGCCCAGAGAGACCAAGGAGAGAGGTCTGAAGCACAGGTTATCAGATACCTTGGAGGGTGTGTAAGTCAAGTCCCATGCTGTTCAAGCTTAGGTCCTTGGATTTGTTTTAAAAATAGTGAAATTACAACAGACTTCTGTAGACTATCTATTTATATCATGCTGAATAAAATGGCAAGGATTTTGGAAAAGCACTCTCTCTCTCTCCAAGCTGAAATATACCTTTAGCCTCTGTGTGAGTGGCTAAAAGAATCTCATAGGGTCAACAAATGATAGACAACCTGCTCTTTTTTCTTTTTTTAAAGAAAACTTTCCAGGGGCTTAGACACTTGTTGAAACAGGCAGGACCTGACTGCTGCATGCTCCCACTGACATCAGTGCAACCTGCCAAAGTTATGCTCCAGTAGGATCAGATTCTTCGGGCTGTGACTCCAGTTGTTTACACAAGTGTAAATTAAGTGTGACTCCACTGTGGCCAGCACAGGCATTAATCATCATGTCAGCCTATGAAAGTTGCCTTCAACCTCATGAGTATGAGGTTCCTCCCTCCCTCTCCTGTGATATATATACTAGACCAAGAGTGGTGTGCTAATGCCCATCTCACACCACAGTGCCCCTTCCCAGGCATTGTCTGGGAGCTGCTACCTCCAGCACCAGCGGTGCTTTAGGAAACTGCTCCCTTGACTTGTGCTTTGTGACTGTGAGCTGCAGCATACTGGTTGTCACTTGTGTGGCTGGGCTCAAAATCTGTCTGCCAAAGCTCTTTGCTAACACATGATCCCTTTCTCTCTCTCCCAGAGAATTCTTGTTTCAGGTTTGGTAATACCAGCACTCGAGGATCTGTGGTTCAGCTCAGAGCACGAAGCAGCTTCTCCTGGGGACAAGTTAATTCAGCAACAGCTCTGAATCAGTACTGGCCCTGGAAGGAAACAATGCATCAGCTCCCTGAAACAGGGACAGCCTTAGTGCCTGTTGTGAGTCAAGATTTACATGGTAAAATGGACTACTAGCTACTGCAGTAAAATATATGTAGGAAAATGTTAGAGATCCACAAGAAAATGGTAGGGGTTATACGAATTTATTTTTGTTGCAGTCTGGTTCTTTTCTTTTTCACTGAATTGTAAAATAGAGTTTCATGTTGAGAGAGATTCAGTTAGTTGAGACTGATCTTAACTATTTGCTATTGACATTTGTAATACATATTATTATTACAGATTATAAGATACGGCTGCAAGGTTTTGTTGATCTTTGAATTTATGACAGACAACTGGAAGTTCATACTGAAAAGTTGACTCTCAATGTTTGTAAACACTCAAACAAACACAAAGGGAATTTGTTTGCACTTAACTGGGTCCTCAGAGAATAGCTGCATTCTGTGTGTGTTTTCTTTTTTTGCTGGGTTCTGCAAGGCTGCCTAAAACAAAGTAAAAGAATTTCCTTTATATAAAAGAGTTTTCATTCTTCATAGCTGATGACTCTCTGTATTTGGAATGTTCAGGCTAAATGGTGTTTTATTATTATGTTTGGTGTTTTTTAGAAAGTAAACAGGACAAGGACAGAAGCCTTAGGCTTCACCTGGAGCAGACTATGACTTGTTCTCTGTGAGTTGGAACAGTTTGCAGCTGTGCTGTGGGGAGCAGGAATGTCTGTGCCACATAACCAGTACGCAGGAAGCCTCTCAGGATGCTGTGAGTGAGCCTGAGGCACTGACACTGTCATCATGCACTGCCCAAGTGTGGTCTGAAACCTCCCAGCAGGTCACATCACAGGAATGGGCTATGTCCATTCCTTTTTCTCCTTTTCACATAAATATTTGAAGAAGTTACACTGAATAAACAAAGCTGCGTATTTTGCCTCATGCTCTCCATAAATACGATGTTTCATAGTTCTAGTCATGGAATACACTGTTTTGGAGAGATTTTGTTTCACACTAAGAGAACTTTCTCAACTCAGAAGTTCTGGATTAAAGAAATCATTTGGGAACAGAAAATGAATTACGCCAGTGGCACTATGAATAAGATTTTACATTCATAATTTAAGGCTCTTGCACATTTTCTTTGGAAAGCTCAAGTTTCTATTTTGAGGACTGAATTTGTATTTTAATGAATCAGAAAGTGTGAAAGCAGAAAATAAGTTGTTAAGTCTTGGGGGGGAACTTTAATTCAGAACAGTCTAGCAATAGAAAATTATTTTCAACAGGCTACATCTTTGCAAAATTTGAAGGGAAAAAGGACAGCTGGATTATAATCTATATAAATAGAAATGTTCTAAGTCTGTGGAATGCTTACCTTTTATCTCAGAAAAGTGACACGAATGAAGTCTTAGTATTTTCTGTATCTATTTCACAATTGACATAAAAATATAGAATGTACACTAACATAAAAGTAATATAAATTTCTTAGTAAATATCAGGAAAAAGTATAATTTGAGTGACCAAATATCGGTACCCAGGACATTCCTCTGGCTGTCCTGGATAGTTCGAGACCCTGACAAGGGGCTCAGAGACCTTGGCATGGAGTCAAAAACACCTGTGCCTTCCATTTTAGCCCATGGGAAAAATTACCAACTTTGTGTGAGGATTTACAAGCCACAAGAGTTTGAACAGAGTGATAGTTAATTTGTCACAGGGTGAAAAGTAGAATTTTGGGGTTTAGAATGGGGGTTCAAGAGGCAAGATGGAGGAATCTGGGTGAGTCCTGTCCTTCTTCTTCTTGTCCTCCATCCTCTGCTGTGACGGTGACACTTCCTAATTGGTTTAGAGCAGAGACAGACTGTCTAACATAGGTGATAGGTATTGGAAAATTATTGTAAATTAAGTACATGTATTTCTTAGTATAAAAAGTCAACACCACCCTTAAGGTGGGGATTGTGCCTCAACCCAAGCTGCTGAACAGACCTCATCAGGTCAGAGAAAGAGTGTAATAGATAAGGAAAAATAAACAACCTTGGGAAGCAGAACCGGTGAATCTCAACCTCTTCTTAGGTCACAGGGCTGGGAGAAAAGATTTTCTAATATCTCAGGAGCCATCAAAATCATCAAAACCCAAGAACCAAAAGCCTGCTAAAGGAAGTTGGAATGAAAACCTGACCTTGATTTTTACCTGCCCAGGCAGTGGCCCTTTGGCTGCTCTCGAGATGCCTGACGAGCTTCCATTCTGAAGCTTGGGATGCTACAGAGTGCACAGGTAATCCAGCACTACAAGCAACTTTGATTTAGGATGTTGTGGTGGTTTTTCAACCTCTGAACTTGGATGACTGGTAGGATCTCTGTTTTCATTTTTCCATCATGGATGTGTTAAAGGAGGGTTGCCCAAATGGTTATGCCCAAAGTATAGTGAGACTGAGAGATGAATGTGGACATTACTGTCTCCAAGTATTCACTTGGTCCAGAACAAAACCAATGTTTAAACAGGCTAAGCAAGAATCTGTGGTGTAGTTTATCAAAGGGAGCCACATAGAAAAAAACACAAATGCAATTCATAGATGAAACTACTGTGAGAAATGGTGGCAGCATTAATGTTTTAATTTTTAATGCAATTGAAATTACAGATATTTTTCATCTGGTTTTTACAATAACCTACTTTCAGGCCTCAGAATTCAGTGTCAAATACAAGACTTGGTCATTTGGTTACTCTGTGATATCTGAACAATGCCAGGTCTATGAGAAGTCTGTGGTTTTAAATTAGGTTTGCCAAGTGTTACATAAAATAATCAGATACGCACAAGTCAAAGCTGTTGAAAGCCTGGATTATAGGCTAGTAATGAACATTACTGCCAGCAAATAATCTGACCTGTTTCTGCCATCAGTATGGAGTTTCTGAGATATCTGGTGACACATTTGAGGTAACAATGTTGGCTTAAAATAAGAAATAACCCTGAATTTCCTGTTACTTGTAATCGGGAAAGACCATAGTATCACCAGCAATTTTTCAAAGGTAGACAGAGACTGTTTCATGTTAACAATTTTATATGGGTTCATAACTCTGAGGTATAGCAGCACTTTGCCTGTTACCAGACTCTAAACAAAATGGGAAAAGTGCATTTTTAAAAATCTTTGCTAAACTTCAAAGTTCTACCAATTACTATTCTCTTATGATGGAATAAGATTTATTTATATGTCTTGCTGGAACTTCTGGTGTACTTTCCAAATGTTTGCTTTGAATTGCCAACATGCTTTGCTTTTGAGTACTTCTGGGTTTTTTAGGTAGCAAAATGCAATTCAATTTTTAGTTCAATCAGCTCAAATGCAGGGCAGACCAATGGTTCTGGGCTTCCCAGCACTGTTAATATCAAGCAGCACTCTTGTGGTTTAAAATCTGAATTAAATTTTCAGAAATCAGGGGAACATTGGGGCTGATTTATGGTTGCATATTATGCCTTGAGGTAGTAGCTCTTTGTTTTCCTCAGGACTGTGCTGGTTTAGACCAAACTGTGAATTGGTTTAGACCAACTCAAAACAGATGAATTCTATTGGACAACTCAGGAGAGCTTGGCAAAATAATGCCAGTGAGATCTTGGCTCCCTCTGGAAGATAGCAGGAACTTTGCCATTAACATCATCTGGGACAGATTTCTTCCTTTTGCTTCTGATCCCTGGTGGAGTCTACTTAATCCCCTCTTGGGACAGTGAGATGGAACAGCACTGAAGAAGGTGTGGTGATGTAAAGCATCAGGAATAAGTTATAAAAAGTTGTGTCCAAAAGGCTAGATAAATATTACTGTATCCTATGTCCAACTGCAGAAGGAAGAAGGACAAATGCATGTAGCTCTTCTTTCCAGCACAGACAGAAATACTTCTAGATTCTTATAATCTCCAAGCAAAGTTTCTCAAAAATCCCCTTTCTGCTGTGGAAAGACTTAAAAGTAGAGTAGTTTGTATCTTAAAAAAAGGCAAAAAAAAAGGGGAAAAAAAGGCACAACTGCTTAACATAAGAAGTCACCTGTTTATTCTATAAATCAAATGAAAAATCTTCCATTTGTTAATTTGCATGAGCCAAGATTTACATATGGCAGAATAAAGTAAATTCAGAATACAGAAGATATTCCAGAATTGAATGTACTACAAATTGCTGTGTCTGACTAAATTGTCCTTCCTGAATTTATGTTTCGAAGGAGAGTTTTAACAAACACAAATTTGTCATAATTAATCCTTAACAAAGGTAATATTTCAGTGAGGAGACCTGGCAAACCTGTTTCATTTGCCAATGTAATTTCCAGTTTCATTTTCAGTCGGTATTTCCTACAATTCCACTCTGTCGCTCCTTATTTAGGACTGATTTTCAAATTCCCTCTTTTTTCAACTGAATTGAGCTGTATCTGCCAGGGAAGTAAATCTTAAAACTAAATCCAGAATTCTTAGTAATAGGATATCTATAGAAGAGGTCATTTCCTGTCCATTACAGGTCTATAAATAATAGCTAATGTAAAGATGGGTGCTTTGCTCTAATAAAAGAGCAGCAAATTAGGAGGAGAAAATGGTGTGTAGTAGGACAAGGCATTCTGTAAAGCCCAACAGTTTTGCTAAATAGCAAAAGTGAATGTTGTAATTGCTATCAAATGCCATCAAACTACAGTTTCTTAAATATGTTTTATATATTTAACTATAGGTTGCATTTTCATTCCCCAGATATGCTTTAATATTTGCAGACTGCACTGGGCTTAGTCCATGTGTCCCTTCCCACCATCCCACCATAAGTGTGTCAGCTTACATCCAGACATTGGTTTTGATGGCTGTAGCTGTTGAGTCTCACCTTGTATCAGTGGTGTTGTCTCCCACGCTGCTGTTTTAGGTGTGAGCATTGCTAATAATATTTCCCAATCATGGTGACATTTGGTATATGTGATCAGTGAAAATATATGCCCTCAAGCACATGATGAGCAATAAAGCCAATATTCCTATATCATCTAGAGTCCTTATGCAAACTAAAATTTCTTTGCACAAAAAAGCATCGCTATCTCCCTCTGTCTCAGATTTATTTGTTTCAAAGGATCGTAATATAAATCAATGGATGCTGAATTAATCGCCAAGTGTTTCCCAACTGCATAGTACAGAAATTGGTCACTACTGACTTTCTAATTGGAATTCTGCCTGAGTAGATTCATATCCCCAGTCCAGACTGAAATAACTACTAGATGGTTTGTGTTTTTGAGATGATGCTCTATAAACTCCACTTACATGGTTCCTGTTGCATGGACTGACTTCCTGGGCAGGAGGAGTCATTACAGACTGGTAACTGGTGGTCTGTGGAGGAAGGACTGGAGTTCAGTTCCTTTCCCAATTAATGCTTAACCAAAAACCTAAACAGGTGTTGGAGTGGTGACAGGGAGACAGGTTCCTACTGAAGGAAAATGTTCTCACTTTTTAATCATGCTCAAGATCATGCTCTGTCAGAAGGCATATTTAAGTAAAGTAGTCTGTTGAACTGTTTCCAAAGAGACTAATAAATGTAGCAAAGCAGTTACAGGTGTGGCTCAGCACAGGCATGCTGGGGCTGATATTTGAGGTGATAAATCAGGAGGGAGAAAAAGGAGATGTCAAGGATAAAGGTACAGAAATGGAGAGGCAAGCAGATGTTGAATTTGGCAGTGAAGACAGCCTATAAAAACAGACTATGCTCCGCTTCCTTTCAGGGCAAAGCCAGCAGATGTGCTTTGAGAATTCCCATCAGATCAGGCTTCACAGAAGAGCCAGAGCAGTAACAAGTTCATAGTTCCCAGCAGGGTTTAAGATCAAGCTGGAATCTCTGCTGTTCTGGCTTGTCAGCTTGTGGATGCCCAGAAGCAAATCCTTTCCTTCCCTTTCTCTCCAGAGCTTTGCTCTTCAAGTGCCACAGGAAGAGGAACATGGGGCTTGAGGAATTAAATTTTCCTCTTTGATTCTTAGCTCAGCAGTTAGCCTAATTATTATTGTAAATGTGGCAGGCAAGTTGTCTTTCTAATATGTTCCCTCTCTTTTGAACTATCTATATAGATTGTGAAAAAAGTCTCTGTACCGCTCTGAGATGCCAAAATTCAATTCTAAAATTAAAAAGCCCAGAATCCAAAAAGACCTTGTTGTGCTGTCAAGTATAACCTCACCTCCTAATCATTTGAAAGCCTGAAGGGCTTGGAGAGAAGATGAAGGGTATCTAACTTTCATGGAAACATGTATGTTTTCCCCTGATCTCTATATTTATTTTGGTAAGAAGTGTACAGAAAAAAAGGACAATTATGTTGAAATTAAATCATGTGGAACTGATTTCTGCAGAAGAGGCCATGATATAGCTGGGAAAACTCAAGAAAAGTACAAGACCTGCTGCTGTGATGTGCTGATGTACAGGACCCTGCATGACAAGAAATGGAGTGGGCTGTGAGATGTACAGGATTGAGCTGCTGTCGTTGTGCTGGGCAGATTAAACACCAACTGGAAGACAAAAAAAAGGTCTCATGCAGTGAATCACACAAGTAGAGAGGTCAGGTGCAGCTGTAAGGTAGTGTTCCACCAAGAAATGTGAGTGGTACACACCACCTTTTCGAGACCCCTTGTGGAAGAACAATTGGCAGCTTTTGAGGAGGCTGCTAATATTTAATCATTTATGCTGTATTTTTGTGCTGTGGCCATGAGAGAAATTCCAAGAGAATTAGTGTTTGGTAGGTATAGGCATATATAGGCGTATATAGTGGGTACAGGAAAAATATGAGGACTGCGCTTTCAGCAAGCCAAGCACTGAATCTTTGGGAGGATTTGCTCCCAGACTTAAGATGCCGTTGTGAAAAGTACACAGCAATATAATCCATGACGCATGAGATTGAACTTTGAGAGTGAGATCTTCCAAAATAAATCGTTACCAGCAAGGTCTGTGGAATCCTGGAACATTTAGCTGTTAAGTACTGTCATTTTTTTCTCTGTAGGGGTATAATTTGCATTTTGATTGAACTAGCCAAATATTTTGTCGAACAAAAGAATGTCTTAGAAAACATAATTATGCTTTTAGTCTAGATGACCTTTTTCTTGATAAAAAACATCCTGATTACCTTTTCTATTAATAAAAAGTTGATTAATGTAGTTGGATGAATTATTAAAAAAGAGATAACTGAATTAATCATACTTAATTTAGTAGCAGATTACTGGGAATTTATAGATTAGTATCAGAATTTCCCTTCCTGTTATAGGCTAATATAAATAGATTTAATTCAAAGGGCCTGTGTCCATTTTTTTCTGGCCTTACGCATGAATTAACACTGCTCTTGTGAAAACTTCTGGCATATAACAGGCACAGGGTAACGTTTTGGATCAAAATGTTTCTCAGCTGATCTGTGTTTTTTGCTTCTTGCACTTACCAGAACATGGAAATCTGTTCTATTTGAAAATATAGATTTTAATTGTCACACACTTAAAAGAAGATTTGGAATTATTCAGACCTTGTGGCTGGTAAATCAGTTTCGAGCTGCTCTTTAGCTGCCCAGTTGCTTTGTTAGTAACTGTCCTGTTGGTGTGTTTCTTGAGATCTGAGATAGATCGTGCAGCAGCTGGCTAGTATACATTATCATGTTTGTATTTGGGGAGAAAAGGTAGTAAATTCTGTTCTTCCTTTTCTTTTCTAGACCTTGCTATCAATAGCTGGAACACATGCAGAGGATGAACAAAGGGACCAGGAACCAGGTGACAGTGTTTTTCCACTCTCTGGGAGTGTCTGATTCTTCTTGAGGAAGAGACTGTCTGAATCCATTGGACTCCTGCATAGCTCAGCCTATGATAGACACAAAGTGCAGTCACAGCCCTTGAAATGTAATGAGCCCCTCATGTACAGTGAAACAATTCCAGACATATACATGGGACATGGGAAGAACCAGGTGCCAAAAATTTTCTCTATTGCCATAAAGGGTAAAAATATTCCTTCTAAAAGGTAAAATACCATAGCTCTCTCTATATATGTTTATATATGCTTCTATTCTGTCATACTTCTGTTCAGAATCCTTTAAGCACCTTCAGAAAAAGGGTTTGGTTTTTCTTTTAAGTACCTCCTCCTCGTCCATTTAAAAGCCTGCTAAAGAAATCACTATATTTTTTATGCATGTGAATGTAGCAGCATGTATATAAATCCAGAGTTGTAATGGACCTTAAATATGACCCAGCTCAGCAGATGGTGACCAACAGAATGTCCTATCCAGTTTGTCTAGGACACATTGGTGGCTCCCACGTTCCTCATGAGCTTGTGGATGAGATGAGAGGGAAGATAAGGCACCACTCACCAAGCAGGGACTGAGTGGTGATGATACTGCACAGAGAGGACAGGAGCACATAAAAATGGGTGGTGTTCAAAAGAAATTTTTGCAATGAGCAGCCCAGGAGGCAAACTCAATTTCAACAAGAGGTGTGGTTGAACAGGGCTATATCCCATCCAAGAGACTCTATGGGGTTCTCTTTCTGTCTTTTATCTTCTTTTCCCCTGAGAACACCTAAGGTAATGAAATATCTCCCACTTGGGGGATGAAATAGCTGAGCTGTTGGAGGCAGCATGACAATTTGCAGGGAGAAGCCTGTAGGAGGGAAGGCCAGATCAGCTCAGGCCAGGAATTTGTCTGGTTTAACATCTCACTTGTCACCAGAACTAGCTTTGAGCACGTGAGGAAGGTGCAACACACAGAGCAGAAAATTGAAGGAGGGCAATGAATCCAGCAATCCTTGTGGTTGTAATGGACCCCATCATAGCAGACAGCCTCTATTTAGTCCCTTATTATCATTTATTATTATATCTTTCATGTTATATGAAATATACATGATATTTAATATAATTCATAATGTCATTTTATCATTATAACCCTTGATATTCTTATCAGTTTAATGTTCAACTCTCTTTGAAGTTAGAAATTCTGAGACAATGAGGTCTATAATTTAACCATGTGCAAAGTGTGCATGCTTTAGTGGTGAAGGATGGAAGGTTCCCCATTTGGTAGTTTTTAAATCTGTAAATTCTTGTTTTCATGGAATTTAGAATTTCTGTTAGAGAGCCTGGTACTCTCCTGGCTTTAATTTCCACCTAATGGTTAAAAATGCAAAGAGCAAATGCAGAGTAAACAAATGAAGGAACACCCTCTGTTTGTGACATGACCATTTAAAACATTCCTGAGGTGAGTGTTTATTTATCAAAGACCTTTAGGAAACCACACTTGAATGGTTAAAAGAAAAAAATACCTATTTTTGTCTCCCAAAACCTTCTTTATATTTAGGTCCAGAATAGTCTAATACTTTCTATCTGTGAAATATAACAGAGTTCACATTTCCAAACCTGAATGGTTCTAAAAAGACCACAACACATTTTCATTTAAAAAAAAATGTAGTTAATCTCAAGCTTAAAATTGCCTACAATCTGTTGAACAGCTTTCAAGACTGATATATAAGCATAAGAAAGGATGTTCTCTAGGGAGCTAATCTTGCAGCAAGTAATGCTTTGGGGTTTCAGCCAAATAGGATTGGAGACCAGGTTTTCTATCAAGAGTGATTAAACTGTCTATATAAAACTCAGATTAGGAATTAAGAAAAAAAATGTGTACATGTAAAGGCTTCAGCAGAAAACTAAAATCTCACAAATCTCTTCTTTCATTAAAAGCAGTGCTACTCATTTGAATGGAAAAATCACTCCTCTCCCTCTCCCTCTCCCTCTCCCCATGGTCCATCTGATAGATTCATTACACCCAGTCCAGGATTCCAGCACAATCCCCTGGATCATGCACTGGGCTGCATCTTCTAAATTCCACATTAATTCACAAACATTAAAGTGAAACATAAATGGCCACATGTTGTTTAGTAATAGCACGAAAGTGTAAAAATTGTTATCCAGGAGTGAAAGAGAATAAAAATGTTCTTTTAAATTTTGAGCAAACACAGATTAAGACACTAATGACCCAGTGGAAAATTCTGAGGGTATCTCACTTAAGTCACATGGAGCAGCTTGAAATCTAACCTCTTATTATTTAGAGAGTGGAAGAATTATGATGAGAACAGGGCAAAAAGACCAAAAAAGCTGAAATAAAACCCTATGACAAACAAAAAAGGTAAAGTAATTAAATGAAGATTCTTCCCCGTAGTCTTGATATATTTTGTGAATATCAATTGGTGTGAAATTGCATTGTATAAAACAGTACTCCATTCAGTATTAATGCAGTACTTTCCTGCCTCTCTCTGAATTGCTAAACCCTTTACTGAAAATGGAAGTACTCTAGTTTTTACAGTTTCACCCTACTGTTAATGGTAAGAGTGACCAGCATTAAAAAAAAGAAGAAATTATCAGAAATGGGATCACAGCTCAGGAATGGTATAAAATCTCTTTAATAAACTCAACAAAGCAAAGCCATTTTATTCTCCTTATATTATCACATATCAACCAAAACAACTTTGTAGACTCCATTTATAAGATAAATGTAATAAAAAATGTTGGAAAGAAGTATGTGAAGAAGATTAAGTAATAACGTGTATCCCATCCAGCTTCCATGTAGAAGCTATCTTTATTTCCTACCCTTCATGTATGTATGTCTAAAGCCTAGTAAAATCAATCAATATTTTTGTTCAGTGTTTCTTCCCATGGTGATTTCTTTACTGCTTTTACATTAAGCAAAGAAATGTTTAACTGTGTAAATGTATTAGTGGGACCTGGGGGACAGAAGTGGAAATGCAAGTTGTGATGTAAGGATGGTGAGGCTGACTTGGACTACTGGAATCAGAGAGGGCCTGCCTCCCCAGCAAGTAAAAACCTTAGAGGAGGAGCAGAGACTTAGGATGGAGGATGTTTGAGGAGCATATGGGGAGTGTAAGGATGGGGAGTTGTTCTGGGTACTCCCTAGAAAGGTAAGCCCAGACCAAGAAATAGAGCTGAACTGGAAGCTGATATGTATTTCAGGGTGTTGGATAATGATACTGGAGGAATCCACACATATGAAGCCAAAATATCTCCTTATTTTTAAGTCAAACGCTGACATACTAAAGACTTGTCCTATTATTATTCCTAGATGTTTCCAGTACTCAGACTGCTCACTGATCCCATCACACAACAATGCAAGGTTGCTTCTCCAAGTTTCAAAAGGATGGCAAATAATGGAACAAGTCTGGCTGAGCTGAGCAGATAGCAATGCCAAAATTTTCAGGTGCTGCCACCTTACACATAATACATTAATATCTTCTCCAACAGGGATTTTTGATTGATTGAGGTGTCTTTACAAGACTAAGTTTTGGCTTACTTTAATATATTTTTTAATCAGAGCCCTCCAGATGCTACTGTGTTCTTCTCATTCAAAAACATCAACAACCATATGCTACAGAATCAAAGACTTAATTGCAAAGATGTATGTGTAATTCAATAGAGTCAGGGGAGAAGAAAGGGAATTTCATTAGTAATCAGGCAAACAAACACAGACATGATGAATAAGTAACAAAGAAATATGCTCAACATTCTCTCTATTGATCAAGTTTTCAAATACTTCCAGGTCCTACAAAGAGGGGAATGAAATTGGTGTCTAATGTACATGTATGCATTCACATCTTATTTTTTTAAATACCAACCAGGAATTTTTACAGGAGAGGTGAAATTAAGGAAGAAAATAAAATGTGAAGAAAACACATATCACAGTTGGGTGACCCCTCAACACTGATTTTGGGAGGAACCAACATCTGTCCAAGCATGGAATTGCAGTGGAGCCAGGTGACATTTGTGGATGGAAAAAACCTGGTGCATAAAAATGAAAATGTATGAGGTTGTTGTAAGAATCTGTGGTTATTTATAATGATTAAGAATCTGTGGTTATTTATAATGATTAAGTGGTTTTGATCAACACAGAGAAAGTAGCAGGGTCTGTCCCCTGTTGCAGAACACTGTTTGCCAGAGTCTGTGTTGTTGGTGCATTTCATGCATTGCCACTTTAGAATTACTTTGTTTAATTCTAACTAAAGACCTGGTTTCTGATGTGCAGCAGCTTTCCTCCTGCTATTCTAGTAATGTATTTGGGTACACATTGAGAGGAAAAGTCACATGTACACAGAATTGATTTTTATTTTATACAGGCAAGCATATAATAAAATAATTTTTCAGCACCCCAAAATCCCACAATCGTCATACTATCCAATAGCAATAAAAAAATATTCCAAAATTTGCCTTATTTCCACTAGAGGTCAGTCAATAGATGGCAAATTTTCATGTTGTAGAAATGTAGATTAACAGCTTTACCTGCACAACTTCTGCAAACCTGCTGAAAAAGAGAATTATTGTATATAAAAATATTATGCAAGAATAATGTTTTTAAATATTCAACAAATTCACCATCCATGGGAATATTTAAAAGGCATGTAAATGTGGCACTTAGGGGCATGTTTTAGTGATGATCTTGGTGGTGCTGCGTTAACTCTTGGGCTTGATGAAGTTAAATATCTTTTCTGACCTGAATGATCCTGTGACTCTACAAGTGCTATCAAACAGAAAATGTGCATGAAGAATTGCTTTTCCACAGCTACAGCACAATCTGGATAGAGAAACTGTGTTATTGTAGTGTTCTGTAAATAACAGAAACTGATTGGAAATCTCTGTAAGCCTTTTACTAAGCTGAAAATGCAGTAAAACTACTGAGGTTTTTTTAAACGCAATCTGTCTCAACATAAAACTTGAAAGTCTCAAATGGCTTTAACATGGGTCTCCAGTGTCAAAAATATTAGTCATTTAAAAAAAAAAAAATTGCCCCCAGCTACATTTATTACTGGCCTTACCTGCTACATCCAAATGTGGGATGTTCTCCATGTTGATTATTGAAGAGATATGTCTGCTAAATTGCTTTATTTATCGTAATATTATTTATTACCTTTCTTGCAAACAGCATATTCACTCCTTGTAATTTTTTTCTGGGTATTGAATTACCTTACTTTTAATATAATAGCACTATTTATTGATTTCTCTTGTCTCAGGACCTGAATAATGAGATCCTTGCCCTCAGATGCTCTTTTTTAGCTCTAGCATAGAGGTAGTGGGTTTTCAATCTAGAAAGCAATTTTATTGCACAAACTCTTAGAAACTATTAAGCTGGACAATATCTATGCTGTTTGCTATGTTTAGTTCTCAGTGAGAATTTACCTAGTATTTGAATTTAAATGCTTCCAGTATACTTGCGAAGATCTCACGTTTTCCACCAAGTGTCACCAATTATAATGATATTAATCACACTCAAATGCACCTTTTTTTTTTGCCACACCTCTGCTGCACCTGCATCAAGGCTGAGAAAAGGAATTTTGTCGAAGGATTCTGCCCAACACTGTTCATGTGTGGACCAAGAACATCAAAATGTGAGTAGCAGTAATCAATCTTTTAAGGCATAACATATGTATCTATATGCTTTCATCTCTTTGCTTGTCACTCAAATAGAGGCATAAGCCCTACCTGGAATTACTCAGTTATAACACTAAAATACTAAAACATCCAGCTTCAGGAAAACTGAAGTGCTAAGATTATAGTTCAGGAATCATTATCTGCCCACTGCTTCAAATCGTGTGATGCATGACTACAAAGAATTTTTACATTCTTGCAGTACTTTAAAGCAGTCTTATAAAGTAAAATTTATATGCAGTTCCTGCTAGCCCCGAATTGCAGGTCACTGACTTCTTAACCAAGATTTGTGGAGTAGGAGTACCATTAGTACTGAAATTGTTCCACTGTAATTGAGCTTGACAGCTAAGTACAGGACAAAAAAGCTCATTTCCGTGTAGCCCCTGGTGCAGCATTTTCAAAACCTCCTATTATTCCAAACACTACCTGTTTTATGGGGCCTCTCAGTGTTAAGCTGAAATGTCACACACAGTTCTGAGCACAGGTCAGAAGAATTTTGAATTCAGCAGCAGCATTTTCAAAACAAGTTACATCTTTTGCCCTGTTAACTACACTTTTTCTGACACATGACATTTGAAAATTTATTTCTGGCTGTTTCAGCTAGGGAAGGATGACCTAGTAGAGCCCTTGAGTCCCTTTAAAATACATTTATTTTAATTATTTGCTGCCAGGATGTTATAAAAGAAATGTGGTTTGAGAGAAACCAGTTGAGTTGAGATCTGATATCTCAAAATTATTTGGTTTATTTGTTCGTTGAGTTTCAGTCCTTAAAATCTCCTACTTCAATCTGACTCAAGATGATATCTTGATGACATCTTGGTGAAAAGGACAAAGTAAATATTTCCATATCCTTGTTCATTTACAGTACCTAAAGATTTGGCAGTCATACTACTTTGGTCCTTTTTATGTGTCCTGCAGCAGAAGACTATGCTCATGAACCTGGGAAACTGTGGCTTTGCCACATCCCCTTTGTGCTTGTATTGTGACAGCTTTCCCCGAGAGGGAGCAGGAGGGGTGGTGGGAGGACAGCAGAGCTGCACAAAGTGATGAACACACACAGAGAGCTGGTAAAAGAAACCCATTTTGCTTGCGTGTCAGAAGAGGTGGGATGTGCCCTAGGGAAGCAGATTTTTGGATGAAAGTTGCTGATCTTTTCCTCTGATGTGCAGAAATGAGCACTTTGCATAATGGCTACTCTGGGAAATTTACCCTGGGGCTCTTTAGACAGCTGCTGACTATGATAAATGGAGAGGGATTTTTTTTCTCCCTTGCCATGTGGGGCAAGTTTTCACTAAATCAGACTTTCCTATAGATGCCCAACACGCTTTGCTCATCTCTTGGATGGATTTACAGAGGAGGAACAGATCCCTGCTTGGTGTACTCACAGACTCCTGGCAGTGGTAGGGAATAGCAGCTGCCTTGGGACTGCTAAAGAGCACAGTGCCATACCTGAGGAGAGATGGCTCATTATCCCAGTCCACATTAATACTCTCCACCTCAAGGAAAATGCTCTAGGTTCTCCCAGACTGCACAGGCAAAGTGACCTCCTGCAAAGACCTTATGTCTTTGTTCACTGTACAAATTTCCTGGCAGCTGGTTGAGGTGCCTTTCTACAGGCATCAGTAATCCTGCAGCAGTGATTCCAGACCCACACAGCTCCAGTGACCTCAACAGGCTCTGCTCACTTAATCATTCTGTGAACTCATTGTCTCCATGCAAATCCTGCGAGCAGGTAAGCTCCAGAAAAGGTTAAATGTTTCTAGGAATAGCACCTTACTGTGAATCTTGTATGAGCAAACCCACTTCTCAGGGTTTATAACTCCTGAGAAGTTATGACTGACTGTCTCTCTCAGCATAAATAACCCTTGAAGGCTCTTCAGGTATTTATGAGAAAAGTGTTATGGAGATTTCAGATTTAAACTCACATATCTTCTATGACATAAGAGCAATTTTATCATTTTATACCAGGCCTGCTTCAGTCTTCAGCATCTGTAGTTCTAGTCCAGAAAAAGCTAACAAAGAAAATACTATTAGTACCCTTGTTCATTTATAACAACTGGTGTTCAGACCCAAACTGACCATTTATGTGCTTTTATTTGAGGACATATTAAAAATCACCTTGGGCACATAGAGGATTAATAGATGTATCTATGTGTATATGTATCTATGTATGAAGATACTATAGCTTTATCTGCTTAGTTACATAGGTTATGAATTGGATTAAATAGGGAGATGAGTACAGAAGGGTAAAAATTAATTGAAGAGAGAACTGAGGATTTATAACAAAAAACAATGAAATTATTTTGGAATGGATTTTAGTGCATGCTTGTTGCATGGTAGTTTTACTCTTAAGTTCAACATTCTCTACTGAGCCCCAAAGGGTTGTAGACAACACTGAAAAAGTCCAGCTGTTAGAGTGCCAGGTAAAGCAAGGCTCTGGATACCATTTGTCATTATATATCTCAGAACAATTTGAAATCAAGAAAATACTTTGACAACAGTATGTACAAGGGTGCAATACGAATAACAGGGTACTCTAGAAGCTGAAACAAGAAGACAGCTGCAAAATGCCATATGAAAAATCTACGGAGAAACAGAGAGATGAAAACAGACAGGACATATGATACCTTGCTCTTGGCTGGGAATCCAAACCTCATCTGCTCAGACATAATCAACATCAGTCTGCTACCTGATCTTGACTCCCCATGCACCCATGAGAGAGAAATTAAGAAGTGCTGAGACTCGGGATAGCTAGAGCTGCTCAGATGTGTTGGGGGGAAAGAACCAGAAGAGATAATATGATGTTGTGAAATGTTGTTTATTTTATGACCAGTGTACCATATTTCTTCCTGCCAAATCTATGGCAATGTTGAGATGCTAAAACTAACCCACAATACCCAAACCCAGGTCCAAGGATTTTATCTCCCTTAGTCCTCCTGTGTAACCAGGGTACTGGAGGATATTGTATAATTAACAGCTCACTCTCACAGGAAAGTTAACTCAGCAAGTCAATGAGTTTCAGCTGAGCTGTGGCAATCTTTCATTCATGTGCTTGACTTATAAAATACCAAGTACTGTTATTTAACTCGCTTTCTTTACATCAAATTGCTCCCAGTGTGCAGTGGGTAAGGAGTGCACATTGGGAGGGTTTCACTGCTCTAAATTTAGATCTTTCTGTCAGAGAGGTCTGTGTCTGAGCTGGTTGTCTAAGTTCATACTGAAGTCAGTGGAAAGAAACAGGTGCATCTGGAGTGCTCTTGGTCTTCTCTTGGGGTAGCTGTTCAAAACTTTTTGGGTGAGTCCTGCTGTACTGAGACTAAACATCATCTATATGATTAGCTTAGGTGATACTCTCTGAGGTTAGGTGACACTAACGTTTGGAGAGCTACCACATCTCAGCTCATGGGTGATCATCAATTTGAGCAGGAAAATACACCCCCTCATCTGGTTTAATTTTTCACTGATCATAGCAAAGAGAAATTTAGATTTTTCTGAATATCAGTAAGAATAGTCTCAATCTAGCTATTTTCAGGCTTAAGGTGGGGTTTTTCTAGTTCCTTAAAATCTCTAACTGTACAGACAGGCCACAGACAAACTGGTCAAAGCTCACCTGCCATATTAACTAGAGCTTTTTGCTTTTAAGTACATAGCAATTCCTCCCTTCTAATCTTGTTACTCCTAATCCGGCAGATACTGGATGTTTTTTCATTTTGCAGTATAAATGGACTGCCACAGCAATCCAATGAGAATGGGAACTCAAGCAGCACTAAAGGAAAAGCACAGCTTCTCATCCGGTATGATGACTCAATATTTTCAACAATTTACTGTCAGAGAAGCATTTACTGTGGTTTTACTTCAGTCTTCCTGAAAGCATGTAAGCCTTCATCCTCTCATGTGGTTTGGCAATTTTGTTCTTGCAGTAAACTTGAAAAATGACAGGAGATTTGGTTTTATTGTCCTAACCTAATCACTTTTGCCCAAGAATTATTCCTATAGGATATGAAGAACCCCTCCTCCAACACCCCATCTTCTCTGCTTTGAGGTGGGATTTGGTGGAGAGCTTTGGAAAGAAGAGCTTCCCTGAACTCTATTTCATGGGTATTTAAAAAGATATCTGAGCTTATTTACAATAAAATCTAGAGCAACCTGCACGTTGCTCTGGGATATATCTGATGAGCTAAGTGGTCTTAGATGGACCAGCTAAATCTGCCTTCAGTAATGTCATTCCACTTACCTAATCTAGATCAGTCTCTACCTCATTGCCTTTTGGTGATTCACATCAGTATTACAAATAACTTTTACTGCAAATGTGGGTTAAGCAGCTGCCACTTTGACCCCTGTCAGGCTTTCCAGTCCAGTCATAGATCCTACCTTGTGATGGTAAGAGATGGAGTAACAATTAAAAAAACCCCAACATAATATGCTCAAGGAATCCTTTTTTCCACATATATTTGTCTTGCAATGCAGCTGCTGAAGCACTTGCTCCAATCCAGCAGAAAAGAAGGAGGAGAGGGAGCCAGCTGATAAACACTCAGGTGCAGCCTCAGGACAAAGACGACAAAATTGTCTTGTTTTCCCCTCTAACAATCAACAAACGCTAGTGCAGGGGAGAACAAGTCATCCTTATTCCTAATAAAAATGGAGTTTAAATTCAGGACTGTGAGGCTGTCAACAAATTACAACAGGTTTAATGAAAAGAGACTGCATGAGAACACAATATTTGGCTTTCTTTCTAAAACTCTGCATGTTCTCTTATTGCAATGCTTTTAGGGCTTGTCTTTTACAACCTGTGCACTACTGCTTTCATTTATGGTATCTATTAATTAATCATAAGAAAGCTAAAACTGATGTCAGTCCCATTTGGACTCAGATTCAGTCAGAGAAACCCTGGCTTGCAGCACTTTTTCCTCAGATACCTGGCATGCCTCTGGAGCTGTTGGTTGCATTCTGGCCTTACAGCAGAACCGTGAATGATCCCAGTTTAATTTCCTCCTCTCAGGACATGATATGGCTTTTCTAGCAGCCTCCTGTTGTGTACAGCCAGACAAAATGAAGCCTATTCTGAAGGGTATAAGATTGCAGTCTTGGACTTCAGCAGTGTCAGATTAGTCCCAGATTAGACAGTCTTGTGAAATGGTATGATACCTCCCCTGTAACCCAACTGTTTTGTAAATTATGAGTAAATGTAGTTTAGATCTTTGGGAAGATGTCATCAAATTCCAAAACATTTGTAGTACTCGATTAACTTGTGAAGTTCACAGCGACTATACTGGGGTGTGTTCAGAAGCCTTGACACAAGATTTTACTGCCTGCTTCTGTAGACACAAGGAAAAAATCCAGCAATTTCACTAGATTTTAGAGTGAGTGGCTTAAGGCTTAGTCTGTGTTCCTTCACCCTCTCTATATGCTTGCAGTGAGGTCAGGGAAACATGCTGGCATTTGCTATTCCTTTTTCTATTTCATTCTTTTCTTGCAGAGATATTTTCCCTCTCCTCTGTGTTATGGCAGATGGTGGGATGATGGTTTGATCCTTGGTGGGTACCAATTGCTTTGCAAGTATTGATGTGTCCTGTCACAATTAGCACTGGCTCATTCGAATGTTATTCTCTCTTGTCTCATATATTCAATTATGCTGCTTTTCAATGCAAGAGAGTACACCTTCTTTTGTGGAATATAGCATAAAATATGCAGAGTTTGAAAGCCAGGCTGACTTCTTCCTCTGAACTGTGGGTTTGAGGAGCAAACAGCTTATGACAGGTTTGCAGCTCTTCCTTCTTCTGAGAGATGGGGGTTTTCTGCTTTTCCACTTAGAGTAGAAAGGATTAATAATTTCTCAATTAGTTTAATCATTTAACATGAGATGTTCGCTGATTACAAATGTAAAAGACCTTGTTTGCATTTCTGTGTCATATAGTAGAAATCTAGTGTTATGGAGTATTTACTAGCCATGTTGGTTTTTTACAGTTTCATTACAGAAATACAGGGTACTTTCGTGGTTGAAAAAATAGAGAGCAAGGAGAAGGTATTCTATACGAGGTTGCTTCCTGTTTTCCTTAGTTGTTGCTTTTCTACCCAAATAATTCTTTCAGTATTGGGCTCTAACCTAAATTGATTTTTGGAAAGATTTGTTGGTATTACGCTTTAGCTCTGCAGATAAGGCTTTTGGAAAGTGTAGGCTGTGAGTGTAAGAAATGTCTAAAGTGGCTGTGGTAAGCCTGTTTCCATGCTGTCTGAGAGGGTGTTATGTGAGACACTGGCCTCAAATATTTGTACTTGCACAGATGATTGACTTAAAACCCCAGCACCTGTGATCTCTGCAGTGCACAATCTATTTGTGCAGCTGTTCCTGTGAGACAGTTACATGCAGTAATTGATTAGTTCAGTGGTCCTGCCATGGCACTCTGGTGTTATGAAAGCTGGTGAATTAAATAAGATTTCAGCAGCATACTTCCCCTCATTCTGCATGACAGTTCTCAGGTACCAGTATTTTGCTGTAGGAGCACTACTTTTCCAAAATGGTTAGAACACCTAAAAATACTGATTTTAAGAGGAAAAAGCATCTGTTTCCATCACGTCTTTTACTGAAGTCAAACACTCTGTTTCATTTGATGAAGAATTAGTTAAGATAATACCCTTAAAAAGAGGACCAGGAGGCAAAGAGAGCAGAGTAAATTGAGTGCAGAACAAGCAACCAAGATACATCGCCTGTATTCCTTGTCTGAAGAGAAAACCTAATGTTTTATTTAAATTAAATTAAACATCTTTTTTTAAATTTAAAAAATGATGATAGAATTTAATCATACTCACAGAATTAATACAGTGTTATTATTTCTGAAGACTGCCATGGTTCAAAATAAAAGGTCTTAATTAATCTTGTCCCATGTTGCATAACTCTCAGAGAACAGTCCTTTAATTCACCCACATGTAGAATAAGAACAATCTCTCCTACCATACCAGGTTGAAAACAACACTGTCACATTGTCTGATGAGATTAAAAGGGAAAATAATGCACTCCATGACCGTTCCCATTCTGCTGTGCACACTTAAGTTTATTTTTCAGACCAGCAAGTGATAACCAAGCTGTGCAAAAAGCACTGAAGGAATGACAGGTTTTATGTATGTAAATAATTGTATTTACTGTGCTTCCATGAACGTAACACACACTGTGAGATGGGTTTTAGATTATAACCTTCTTCAGAATTCAAATTCTCCAGAATAATAGTTGATTTAGGTCTAAAACACTTTTACATCTGGAAAGTCCCATGGGTTCTGACAGGGTATAGTTCATAAATAGAAGCAGAAATGAGCCTTATTCTTTCAAAATAAGGATAGTTTCTACCCATCTAGTTTTGAGAGTTTTATTACGTGCTTGGGGTTCTTTTGGTGGCAACAGGTAATTGTAGGTACAAATCTTATAATTTGTGTAACTCATTGGGTTGTAGCCCTGCAAAACACTAGATGTTAAGTGTGCAGTGCAGAGGATGGATATGAACCCAGATGTTTTGTTACATCACTTATTTATAAAGTCAGAGTCTTTATAATTTGTATTTATGATAAGGATACATGCCTAGATAAGGGATTAGCCAAATGATGTTTAGGAGAATCTTGATTAGATAAATAAAATTTCTTGTGTAGGTGTAGACACAGAACAAGGTCAGTGGAGTGAGAGACTGAGGTTGTTTTGTAAATCTGTGTTGAGATACTGAAGGACTGAAAATCAAGTGCTCATAATTTAAATGGGAATAAAAGGAAAAAACATTGTGAGCACATATGACTCTGAAATAATAATTACAAGATGGTGTAAGAGAAAGAAAAGGTGGAATTGATTTAGATTTTTTAAGCTTTTTCACTTTACTGAATGGAGAAACGACATATATGTTGCCAAAATCTAGCATGTAGTAATATAACTGTGGCAACAGTGTGGTGACAGCATTCTCCTGTCAGGGGTGAGATATGAAACAAAACCTGCCAAGGTGTGAGGACACATCTAAAACTTACCCAAGCTCTATCATAAGCATGGATCATAGTCTTTTTCCAGTCATGCTGTTGTAAATCAATACAGTGCATTCTGGCATGATTTACAGCTATTCTGGGTTTGTAAATGGGTGTAATGGGCATTAAAAAAATGAGTGTTTGCTTTAGGAATAGGCTGGCATTCAGCTACATGCTCTTACGTAGGTCTCTTCAAAGTGACAAAGGGTAGTCCAGGAAGGCATGGAAGAGGAGGCCTAATTAAAAGATTTTGCATTAATTCTTGTCTTTCAGTAAAGCAGAAGTAGCTCATCAGGAGCCTAAGACTTGAGCTGCATGGTTAAGAAATTCCTGTTAGTTTGTTACATATATTATTGCTAATGTAAACCATGCGAAATTCCTTAATTCAAAGTAAGAACAGGGTGTCTTAAAACCCAGCTAAGAGAAGTAAATTTCAACAACGTTTTTAGGTTAAATTGCTTTCAATATGAGAAGAAAATATCTATTGTTCTTTGTCTTGTGACCAGTCCTGAACTTTTAAAGAGAATTCATTAAGCTTTTGAATATCAATGTTACAAAACCCACAATTCTCAAAATCCTATTTCTGAGTCAGATTGCACTTTGGTCACATTGCAAAGGTTTTCTCTGTTTGGGGATTATAAAGTTACAAGGGAGAACTGTACCCGTCCCTTATTCATTTACTTTAAGTCAGTAGTATTTTCGTAAAATGTTATGGATGATGAGCTTAGGTCTTCAAGTCATTGAATACATTGAAGGCCCTCATAAAGTTCTGAGCTGGCAGCAGTTACGAGAGTGACTGCCTTTGAAGACAATATGCGAAAATTTATAAGAAAAATACAGATTTACTGAAAGCTGTGAGGAAAAAGCCCTGAAAATGTGAAACACAGAGTTTGACAAATGGAGAGCTGGAATATATCTTTCTGTGATTTTGCCTTCTTGCTCTGAAGTCACACTGAAGTGTTGTTTGGCAGATATTTACCTGATATGTTACTGAAAACCTCCAGCTTAATTTCCATAACCTTCATAATCATTTGTAGAACTTTGCTGTCCTTGTGACTAAGTAGGAGGTTGCTTTAAATTCCAGCCTAGCCTCTAACCTTCCCCTGCTGTGAAGCAAACCAATTCTTCTTTGTTTCACTCTTTACAACCTTGGAGGATAGTTAACCTCTATACCCCTTGTGAACAGCTCTGGGATACATGAGAACTGCTGTGCCTACTAACCACCCTTTATGTACTTACAAATTGATCATTTAACATTTGGTCTGGCATCTTTCAGGATGTGAAGTAAATTGATATATGATTCCCTGGACTCTTTCTATGCTAAGGAAAGCACAGGGTTTGCCTTTCACCAGCTCTCTGTGAATTCTCAAGGATAATGATTCAGAGATTTCTTTGGCTTTAGGGCACATATGAGCATGCCCCATTGACTTTAATGGAGTCAAATTGTCCATTTTCTGCTGTGGCCTTTAACTGTTCTGCCCTGCTCTGTACCTACCTGCTAATATTAATTATGTTAGGGGGTCTGCCCTTTTGCATTGGCATGCACAAAATTGATGACAATTCAGCCTTGTCTTTGTCAAGCCTTAATATGCTCAATCCCTGCTCCCTCAGGGGGCCAGTTCCTCAGGCTGCTGAAGGGATTCCTCTCTCTGCAGCATTCCATGGCTTCTGCTCTCCTGTCCCACACCTATGCAGGACTGCCACTCTCTCAAATCCTCATCCACCAGGATTCCGTGCCCTGGCACGGAACGCTGTTGCTCACAAAGTGTTTCATTCAAAGTGAAGCATTCTGTCTTGGAAATCTCAGGCATTTCCTGCCTATTTGTCAGCACTGAATGAAAAGGAACTGCCCACCTCTTTGTTTCTTCTAACTTTAAATACATAAACAAAACAGTAAATCTGAGGACATCTGTGTCCTGCTGTATTACATCTCCTGTGGCTCTCAAATCAGCTATAGCCTTTATTACCAAGTTTGTTAAGGAAACCTGCCCTTGATTCTTTTGTTGTCTGATAGAAAAGCGACAACAAATTTTGAAAATGTAAAATCAGATTTTTGTCCTCTCAGGTTCAACATTTTGGATAGACTGTCTTGAAGTTAATATAAAGGCTAATGCAGGATTATTCTCCTAGAAGAGAAATTAAATTCTTAAACAAGTTGTCTTCAAAAGGCAGAGCTTTCAGAAAGATAAATCCAGATGGTTTGGTCATTACAAAAATCAACAGCCCACAAAGACAGTGTAAGTAAATTCTCTGATTTCAGACAGATAAAGCAAAAACAACCACCTTGTTTGAACAGTGGTCATAATAATAGTTCAGATGCTGTAAGGAAATGTTTGGGGTTTTTTCCACTTCTGTGGAGAAGCGATAAAATGGAATTTATTTAAATTCTGAAGTTGCTATTCTGAAACATCTTTAAGAAGGGATGTGCAATCAGGGTCAATCCTGCATTTAATAATATATTCTAGTGCTGCTCAAGATAGATTTCAGTCACTGTTTTCTGAAGTTTGGAGAAATTTTCTTGTGCCTTTGACAGCAGGTCTTCTTCCCTATCAGAAACAGACCAAGTCCACATGTTATACTACTGGTTTAACTTCAGATCAAACGTAGAAACTCTCTAGGACACAGTAGCTTCTTGTTCACTTTCATTTATATTTATGTCAGCTCTTTTTTAGACTGGTGTGTGTTAGAGAGATCAACAGAAGAAAAGAGCAGACATGCTGTGGGGGTATCAAATCATACATCAGGTATTTAGAATGATGGAGGGTGAGCAGAATGTAAAAAATAAATTCAAACCATAGGCCTGTATGCAGGTGCTTGTAAAATTAACGTGTTATTACCATTTTTTACTGCTGGACTCTGATTGTGTGGCAGACAGGAATATAGTAAAAGAATGGAAGAGAAGATAGGAAAAAACCTGCCATTCATCTCCTCCAGTCTTTAAGAGGGTGGTGAACCCCTGTGTGCTTCACAGGTTCCTTGTGGTGAATTCCCTTCCCTCTTGCACTACATCAAAACCTGTACCTTAGCAATTGTGATTTGTAGGCTCTTCATGTGCATAGCAATTGCTCATCTTGTATCTCCTCCTGATTGCCTCATTTATCTGTCTTTCAGGCACTCAAGTAAATTAATTTAACTTAAATATCTTTCCAAAAGAAAATGTTTTATAAACACTCATAGCCTTTGTGGGACTTATCTGAAGTATTAATCTAAATGATGGCATTTTATTACCTTTTCATAATATTTTACTGCTTGTGAAATAAAAATCAGTTTAAATGTAGTTTAGCATTGTCTGCCAGTGATAATGAATATCTCTGAAATAAATCCAAATACATTAGCAGCCTGTTCAATAGACTTCATACTCCTATCTAGAAATCTTATTAATTTCCATGTGTTGGAATATTTCACATTCTCCTTTGTACACTGTGCAGATAGAAGTGTCAACATTATGATATCTATTAAGGTAATGCTAGAGATGCTGATTAAGCCAAGGTGTGTAGATTTCACCTGGAATTAATGGATGCTTCTCCAGCATGTGTTTTTTCAATTTGAAGCAAAATCTAAGGGCATGACAACCTACAGTCATGTAGAAAGGCTTTTTTTTTTTTTTTTTTTTTTTTTTTTCTCTTTACATAGCTTTAAGTTGTTTATAAACCAACAGCTCACAGATACCTGGATATGAAAAGCTTATACATAGGTATTTTACATTTTCAAAATGGCACATAAACAGGTACACCAAAAACAAAAACAATTAGCTACCTGGTCAAATAAAAGGAACAAAATTTCATGTGTTATTCTGGTCAGCCTCTGATCAGCAGCACCTCAGACCAGATTAGGAAACCACCAAGACGCTTCCATCCAGGGCAAGGAGCTCCCCACCACCTTGCTGACAGTGCCCAGTGGGCTCCCAGCTTGGGAAGGGCATGGGAACATATTGGCCCAAGTGCCATTTTATTTCTCCAAGTTGCTTCCAGCTCTGTGGTAACTGTGAAAAAGGATGTCATACACCTTCTGAGGATGCTTTTATGTCAGTAAAGTAAGAGAAGTACTGATGTACTGCTGATGACAATGTCCTTGGGATTCATTTTCCACTCTTTAACAGAAGCAGAATACTTGATAAAAACTTTAGAACAGAAACCTCTGCATCTAGCCTTCTTCTGTCTTGAATTCAAGCAGCCTTTCAAATTCCAGGAAGACTGAAATTTCTGTCTGAAAGTTCCTACTCTACGAGTTCAAGCCATGTAGTTGACCAGCACTCAGGAGTACTTGATTTAACTTATTTACAGCCCAAAAGCATGAAGAAAGAGATGGTGTTTGTGTAGTAGGATGGAAAAGCCTTCATTAGCCATGCTTCTCCTCCTAAAATAGCATTTGCTTTTTGAATGGGGGAGGACAAAGGGATGCCAAGTAGTCCCAAAATGCCATCCATTCCTAGAAATGTTTCAGCGCAGATGGTGCTGAGAAAACTGAACTATTCCAGAGATTCTAAGTGGCAGATGGAAGTACCCGAGCCTGTGTGAGCAGACAGCTGCCTCCTCTCTGTTCTGGCTGGGCACAAACCACAGTGCCCAAGTGATTACAAAAGGGAGGTGGTGCCCAATTACCACATCCTTGG
The DNA here is from genome assembly GCA_018697195.1 of Certhia americana. Lineage (NCBI taxonomy): Eukaryota > Metazoa > Chordata > Aves > Passeriformes > Certhiidae > Certhia > Certhia americana. The sequence continues at coordinate 88,232,275 of CM031859.1, read as the reverse complement.
GTTCAATACATCCTGCTGTGTCACCTTATCCACATAAATTAAAGGAACTTCATGAAAAAGGTGTTATGACAGCTTTGAGTTGGTAACTGGCTATGTGATGAAGGAGGCCCAGGAATTATCTCTGGATCTTACTAAACAAGGTAAATATATTTCTCTACTGTATTTACATTATTCATGCTACAGCAGTTAAAGGTGCAATCAGCTTTCTCAAGTCAGTAAAAAAGGGACTGCAGACCAATATATCTTTTTCTTTTAAGTGCATTCTGATGTCATTTCTTGGTCAGTAGCTTTTGTGCCCTCTCAGCTCCTGCAGAGACAAACTCTTAAATCTTTAACAGAGTCCTCAGAATTGTGCTGACACTCTATGCATTTCTCTTGCATTATGTAGTGGTACTTTTAACACATGGGATATTCAGTCTTCAGGTAAAGTGTCATCAGCTTTTTATAAATTAGGTTCTAAACCAGTTTGGATACAGTGTGGGAGCTGATTATCACAAACAGTTTAGAGATATATTTTTCTCTTTTCTTATAGATTAAAGAAAATGTAGCTCCTAATAAAGAGAAATTTGCCATTGCATTCATAGGTAAAGACGGGCAGACACTGAAGAACCCTCACACCCACCTATAAAGCAGTGAAAAATAGAAAATATTTTTAAATCAAATAAGCTTGCAGGAAACACTGAAATGCAAGCAGAAGATAAAGATTTAGTTCTAAGGTACAGAGATAAACACAGGAGAGCCCCTAGAGGCAACAGCATGCAGTCCTCTGGCTCTTTCTCAGGGAAAGCATTCCTAAATGTTTATGTCTGTTTATGTTTTCATCACTGACTTATGGGATTGTGGACAACATACTTTATCTTCTCTTGCTCTGCAGCTTGGAGATAGTGCTTGTGTTGCTTTATCAAGGGCTGACAATTCCAAGGGAGAAGAGGCTGTAGCTAAATCACCTCTTTATGTCCTCTCCTCTATGCTTGTCTCATAACTTACATCTAAGTTTTATGAAGATCTTCTCTTTTTGTTCTTGAAGGGTGCTAGGGAAGGTTATCAGGCAATAAAAATGTTTGCCTCAACTATTATTTGTTCTGCACGATGCATTTCCAGTTGGACTAGCTTCCAGGGAAAAAAGGGCACAGTCTTGAACAGTAAGAAAGCCACAAATGGATCTGTACCAGCTCATATTTGATAGCTATGTCCTACAGTCTATTGCTCTTCCAAAGCAGACTAAAAGTCAAGCAAGTTTTGTACTTTCTACAAAAACAAACAAAAAGGAAACAAAACCCAAACCCATGCTACATTTATTGTAGGAGTCCCATTTAGAAATTATTTCATAATTGCTGGCATTTCATAACATCAAAAGGAGAATGTGTTTGTCATGTTTTTAGAACCTGTAATTCCACTGGTTTGAGAAAGATGCTATAAGGCCTGAGGTGACTCTACAAATATTTGAGTTTTGTGGAGTTCAGAGGAAGAAATCACACACAGAGAAGAAATATCTGACTGAAGGAAGAGACTATGCTTGCAGGGAACACTTGGGAAAAAAGGAGGGCTTGTGATGAATCCCATGCACAGCTGGAAGGAAACTATAAAAGGAAGGTGGGCTGTGTTGGAGAATCCTTTTTCATACATAAGTAAAATTTCTGTCTCATAGTAAGGAACAGCCCTTTTTAAATTTCAGAAATTAAACCAGGAACAAGCTCTGAGCAGACTATCTGCCTTAAGCACCTTAAAAGAATATTTTTCAGCTCTCCTGTACAAATTACATTATATGTAATGGGTATAGTTATGATCATGGTAGACAAAAAGGGAGGAATCAAGACTTTTCCAGAAAAGGATAATTTTACAGGGCCTGATACAAAGGTGAATCTACCACAGGGCACAGAAAGAAGACATGGAAGAAAATATTAGCCTGGCAGAAGAATTTAACAAGGGAGGCCCCCACAGTACAGTGCTGGGGAATCTAATGGGATTTGTTCCTGTTTCATGAGCAGCACTCATGTTCCTGGCTCTCTGGTGGGGAACACCCAAGATCTGCAGCAACCCAGGGTATTTTAATAGACTCTTAGACTCTGTTAGCAGAACTCATAGGAAAATGGTCACTAGAAATATTAAAACAGCTCAATCCCTAGATCAAAACAAATGCAAATTGCACCAAGTTAGAGTTTCTGAGGCCTTTCCTTTCCATAATACCTATTTGGGTAAAAATGATGGACAACAGGATCCCAGTAAGCCCACAAAGTGGTAAATTATTTTCCTTGGTCTTCCCTCTTCCTGTAATGGGTGAGGACACTACTTAGGTTACTTCTCTGCTGTTTGTAAACCTGTGGTGATCCACAAAGCAAAAGAAGCTCAATTTCTATGGCTGTTTCTGTGTGGGGCTTTCTATGTACTTACTGTATTCTCATTCTGGGGACCAACATGTGGGAAAAAAAACATGGTGTGCTGACATTTAGGCAGTATATTTGGGTGATTAGTCTATATTTGTAATTGCTGTATTTCCTAAAATATCTCTCTTAATAAAAATTAAACTAGCCAGAGCATGGTTATCTATAACCATATGAAGAATTTAAATAAAGAAAAATTTGTAACTCCAGTAAAATTTCTTTTGAACACAGATATTTCCAAATTCAATGTCTGATAAATAATGCTAAGGAAGAAAAAGAAATCCTCAGAATTTTAGTGTAATATTCTTTTTCATATGAGATTAACTGTAAAATGCTACTGAAGGTTAATAGTTTGAAACTGTGAGGACACATAATAATCTATCAATTAATCTCAGTATCCAGCAGCTGTCATGTGCAAAACAGTTCATACAGCTAAACAAAACAACAGATTCATTGGCTTTTGAAATATTAATGCAAAGAATTAGCTTAATGGCATCCTATCATCCATGGTTTGCCTGAAGGGCCTACTTCATCATATTTTTCAGAGATTAAGATGAAAAGAACACAGTTGTTATTCAAACAGAACTGTTCCCTGCCTGAGATACTTGCTATTTCTCACAGCATCACAGCAAATTATTTGTATGAGTCCAGTATATTAACTGAAATTGATGGACTCATATTCAGTAATGCTCATTCCCTCTCATGGCCTGGGGTTGCTCCTCTGATGTTGGACATTCAGTCTCTCAAGCAGTCTGGGGTCTTGCCCAGATTAATACAGAGGTGCTCTGTACACACAGCCCATCTGCTTCCCTCCACTCCCAAATGTTTGGGGGCAATCAAACCTAGGGAACTCAGCCCTGGTGAGGCACATGTGGAGTGCTGTGTACAGTTCTGGGCTCCTCAGTACAAGGAGTAGGTCCAGCTGGAGCATCTCCCTTCTGAGGAAAAGCTGAGGGAGCTGGGCTGCTCAGCCTTGAGTAGAGACAGCTGAGAGGGAACCTCATCATCAGTGTCTGTCAGTGTCTGAGGGGAGGGTGCCCTGCATGGTGGGTGGTAACAAGCAATAGGACAGGAGGCAACAGGTGGAAACCAATGTACAGGAAATTCCACCTGAACAGGAGGAAGAACTTTATTGTGCAGATGACAAAACACTGGAATAGATTGTCAGGAGAGGTTGTAGAGTCTCTCTCGCTGAAGATACTCAAACACCATCTGGGCACAATCCTGTGTCATGGGCTCTGGGATGACCCTTCCTCAGCAGGAATGTTGTACCAAATGGAACACTGTGATCCCTTCCAGCCTTACCCATTTTGTGATTCTGTGTGAGTGGAAAAGTCAGGCAGTACAGGGATGTTCCATAAGGTACAGACTCATTGTGCAAAGTCAACAAGCCTTGCTCCAAAATAGAAAAGTGACTGCATAAATTGGCCCATAAGGCAGAACTGGTGGAATTAGTTTGAGATTTTATAACTTTCTCACTGTATTCCTTCTGATTATTCCACAAGACCAGAAAGAAAAATCTGGTTTAGTCCTCAGCAATCACAATATTGCTTTTAAACCCTCCATGGACAGAAAGGGTCTTCTACAAAAACATTGTTCTTTGTTTATTTAGTTTAAAGAAAATAAAAGTTATTTAATTACTTGCTCGTTTATATTTTCCATGCAGTTTGTATGTCACAGTCTATTCTAATTCCTCCATAGTTTGCTGACTTTTAGCAAGAGTTGTATTCATTTGAAATCTCCATATCCTACTGTGAGTACTACAAGAATTTCCCAACATGGAGAACATCATGGGAAGAGTCTTTGCATTTTTACATAGAAGTTTATATTGCTAGAAAGAAGCAGAGTTGTTTTGCAAATGACCAGAGCAACATAATTTTTGTGGATGAATTTTTGGTCTCAACACTCTTCAGAGGTTTGGGAGACCCTTATCCGGAAAGCAAAAGCAAGTTGAGACTTTAGGACCTAGCATTAGGTGACAATGGCAGCTATTATTTGTGCGAACAACTCATTTACACACCAAAAGTCAAACCGAAAAAATTCAAAAGAAAAAAGCACACCTATGCAGTCTGAGCCCCCATGGTTTCCTCCAGGGAGGAGTTTTCTGTATCTTTCAAACTCTGAACTCCAAAACTTCCTAGTCATGGTTATGGTGCCTTATACCTGGAACCTGGTTTGGTGTGTATGGTGCTTTGTAGCTTACAACTCATCTTACTATTAAAATTCAGCACCAACAGGACAAAAAAGATACTTTAGATACTTGACTTTTTGTTCCTTAAAGAAGATGAGTTGCCTTTGAGTGTTAGGTTTCTTTAATATGTTTTCAATTTGTCTCTATTTTAAAGAAATGGCTGGTATGCCAAAGCTGTTTTCTTGTTCTGTTGAGTAATGAAGCTTGGCTGGAAGAAAGGAAACACAATTCTGGTGAATAAAATCTGTTTACAGTGAAATTAAGCCTGGTCTGTTTTGCTTCATGGCAGTTAAACAAAAATTGTTTGCTTTCTTAGCACTGATTCAAAGTTTGAAACTCCTTGGTCTCTGGTGTAAGAAGGAGAGCATTTTCTGCCTTTAGTGCTGGAAATAAACAACTGCCAGGCTCAAAACACCAGTGGCCTCCTCTTCCTAATATTTACACACGATGCAACAGGGATGGCACCTTACCATTATGTTTTTGCTATTTCGTAGTTAGATATTTCCTTGAAGAAAAAATAAGTTTTTTCAGATAAATATGTTTATCTCCAGATAAACATGGAACCTATTTCCTAAAAGGTATTGTAAACACATCCTTGTTTACAGTGGAACAGTTCTGAGCACAGACTTGTATTTGAGACTGAGGAAAATGAAAACACACTCAAGCATCTAGTCAACAGCTACAAATTAATCAGGAAATGTTTGGAAGTCTCTATTTCTAACCAAGTTGATTTCAGTGTTTGTGTTAGAAGAGCTGACTTTCTCTGAAGTGCTTTTGGTGTCCTTACAAAACCTTGCTTTAGCAATCCACCCATGCCCATGCCTCTGCCCTTTGTGTTCAGAACCATTTCTGTTCCTAGGTTTTGTGCCAAGAAAACTAAACAGACCATTGGAAATCTTGATGGCATCAGTATATGGGGTGTCTGCTTTCATGATCTGTTTATTATACAATGTAATTTGGTTATGAGAATAATATCAATTTTTGAATGTTAATGAAACAAACAGTCGAACTTTGGTTGTTTGGGGTTTTTTCCCATTAATTTTTAGCCAGCTCTTCTCAGATCTGTGTGAGAGTTGGAGACTTAACCTTGCAATTCAGCTTCTTCAATAATTCATAGTACAATAACCATACAAGGGATAAAACAATGGGATTCCCCTGCTTATGGAAAACAGATCTTCCAGCTATATTTAATATTTAAACACTCTCAAGCTATTAGTCCTTGGAACTGGGAAAGAGTGGGAAATCACTTTTAGACATACTGCTCAATAAAATATAAGAAACAGTTTATATGGTTATTATCAGTTGCATTGGTACTTATCAGTTGCTCTTTTTGAAGCTGTAAATTGACTCAGTCTTCAGCAGGAAATAGATGCCAGCAGAGATGATTCACATCATTCTTGCATTCGACAAAACAGGGTAACTCCTTATTTATCTGCTTTAAAATTCATAATAACAAGGCTTTAAGTAAAAAAGGTCTTGGAGTGTCATCATTGATTGGCTTTTTGAAGATTCATGGTGCAATTTTAAGAGCAAAACACAGTCTGTATATCACCAAATACTTAGGGGTAAGACAGCTGATAGTAATTGCTGCTGCCAAAAGCACTCTTCCTAATGGATTCCAAAGCCATGAGGCTCTGCATGTGTGTGCAGTGTCTCTGTCCTCATTTTCAGCTTCTGTTCTACATGTGAGAATCGTATTTGTGCACGTATTATAGGCCTTGTTGTTAATCTTGCTGTCTTTTGAGATGTCAGAGGCTGTAGGTAATATTTATGGAATCGCTAATTATGATTACAGTGTTAAAAGGAAAAGGAAATTTCTAACACTGAACAAAATGTAAGCTACGCTGGGTAATACCTAAATATATTTTTATCTTCTGGTTTGGATCACATCTGCCTAACACCTTATCCAAGTCCAACACAAAGAAGATAAAGATGTTAAGTTTAAAAGAGCAAGGCAAGTAACAGGATAATTGCTACAGGGAAGGGCAAGAAAAGACTGAACAAAACAGTCATTCTGCAGGAGTAAAAAGGATTAACAGATCCAGATATTTATAAAGCTTCTTTGGTTTGAATTTGTTTTGATTTGTTTGTCTGTTTGTTTTTGTCCCCGATCTTAAAGGAATAGCACAGAGGCTGCTTCTGTTGTTAAACAACAGGAGTTGTCCCTTTGTTCCCTGGCTTGTCACAGGGACGCTGTGTGCCACATTACCTCTTTGGCATTGCCAAAGTCTAGGAGACTGCCACTGAAATCTGTGTAATGAGCCGGAGCATCCTGGCTCTAATATGCTCTGAAAGCATTAACTGTTTGCTCAAATTAATATTATATTTGCAGTCTGTAGTGGAATCGGTTCAGGGAGTGTGAGGGTGGCAGTTTTTAATGTCCTTCAAGATTGAAAAAAGCTGAGTCAAGATGTATGAGCCAATGATAGCATGCAAAAATTCTGAAACTAAGAATTAATTGATTTTTGTTGTCCAGATAAGGTAAAATAGAATTACAGACTTTTCTTTTTTTTGTTCATTATGAAATGGCTTTTTGTCAGTCTCCAATTTGTAACTTTTCACATCTACATAACAGAAGCAATACATGAAAGCATGGGTCTTGCAGACTGATTCCCCAAAAGGCTCCTAGAATAATTGAAGGTCCTAAATTAATGGGACATCCATCCTTGTACCTGTCTCTGAATACTATGTTCTATGCAGTGGTAGTAGTGGACTTGGGTTTTATTTTGTAATAACTAGTCACAGAAAGGAACCCCTGTGGTTCCATAGCTGGCAGGTGCCCTATCAAACCATGTCTGGGGGAGGTAAAAGTTCATTTTCAGCACCAGACCTACCTGAGTATTTAATCTTTTCTTCACTGCCACCACGGAGGGAGAAGCATGAGAATGGACAATGCAAAGGGACTGCATTTAGGACATACTAACTGTCTGACAATTTTTAATTTAAGAAGTGACTGGCAACACCTAGCGATGGTGAAAACAAGTTCTGTCTTTACATCCTGCCAGGGGAGGGATTGTATGGCAAGAGGAGTAGAGCTTTATTGAAGTTGAAGTGAATATCTGAGCAGCAGGGGAGGCCAGCTTTAATTCTCTCCTTGCTGAGCTATCAATCCTAGTTCTCCTTCCACACGAGTTGAACAGTGTTACAGAAATAGCTTTTTTAGACAGGTGTGGGTTTTTTCTTCAGGCATGAAAGCTGTAAAAGTCAGAGCACAAAGGAAAACTATTTGAATTCCTCATCTAGCAAGTGTATTAATAAAGTCTGGGATATTGGCAAAGAGCCGCTAGCTCTCCTCATTTCTAAATCAGCAGGGTAAGCTGAAATAACTGTCCCATAAAATGAAATCATTGCAAGAAAGTAAAAAGAACTCTTGCCTGAAATTTTGCAATACTTTTTGACACTGTTTTTCCAGTAGTCAAGCAACACTTTGTCATATGCAGAAAACTATACATGTGCCATAAACCTCGAGATTCTCAGAATACAAATTAACCCAAAACTGGGTTGCATGGCAAAAACTGGTGTCATTATGCAGGAGAGAAACTAAGTGGAAAGGCCTTGGAAAACATGATGACAACATACTGGAAGATAAGAACAAAGGCATCTAAAGGTGTTCTTTCCATATATCAGGATCAGGATATCAGGATGAAGAAAACATGACATATCTTATCCTCAGAATTTTCTGAAATACATACAGACCAACTGAGGAAGCCTTATCTTTCAGCAGAAGCTGCTGTGACTGATAGCCAGTATCAAAGGAGAGTTTGACACTCGCTCACAAATATTGGGACTTCAGACATCATCAACCATTACTAGTATTGCTAAATGGAGTTCTGCCAATAGATGAAAGGGAACGAAGGCAGGAACATCAAAGATGATATAATGTTCAGAAAATTCTGAACTAGTCAATTAACACAAGGAAAACAAGCTATATAATCCTAGATCAAAAGTAACAAATTGAGACTTCTAGATATAATTAGCTGAGTTGTGTTGGGATTTCTTTAACAACTGCCATAGCATCTTTTTATATCATCAGAAAGTTGCCCACTTTTGACTCCTTTGAATATGCTCTGTCTTCTCTAAGCTTGCTAATTAGCAGCAAAAATGCAAAGGAAGTGGGAGACTTTTGCATTCAGTAAGAGAAAAGTAAGTAAACTTGTCATGCCTGCATTCAGCGACATAGATAAAGTTCTGGTTTAAATCCTTGTTTAACTTCTGGATGAGGCTTTGCTGTCTCTCCTCTGGATGTGAAATAACAAAACTGGTTTTACTCATGCTTTTCTTTACTCATCATCCCGGACCTACTGACTAGGTGTCTATGTAGATTTTGAGGCGATCATGGGCATTGTGTACCTTCTGCTCTTTCGTGACATTCCAACTAAAGAAAACATCTCTATAGTTGAAGGAAATAAAACCCCTTAGACTAATTTAAGGATAAGCATTTGCTTACCTGTCACCTTCCACTGCAGGTGACCTTCAGATGTGGAGCAGTACCCATAGCTGAAATCACCTCACGTGGATCTGAGAGAGTGGTGTTTTCAGGGGATTATTAAAGTCTCCTTTATATGGTAGGGATCAATGGGCAGAGAAGACATGTCAGGCTTCTTGGCTCTGAACTAGCCTGAGCAACACCACAATTCTTTACCTGCTGCCAGGTAGAAGAGAGAGACTTTGCTTTAGAATTTTCCTTATTGGAGACCAAATGCCGTATCTCTGCCTCAGGAAAAGCTATAAAGGGTCTGTCTGCTACCTAATTTCCACCAGTTCCTGGAAGTGTCAAGCATACCAGTTTACTATGTAAATCAGAAGGCTAGGATGCTATCTTGGATGCTTCCCTCAAGCTGATAGGGCCTCTGAGGTGGGTCCAGAGTAGCTTTTCCTGCAATAAGGATTATATTCATGATATTGAAATAACATACTTGGTTTTTCAGGAGCCTCCAGCTGTATCCAAAACATTCTAAATTGGCACAACCTGCAATTATCCTCTGAAATCACAAATATATCATCCCGTAATAGATACATTTTATCAGACTGTATGAACACTTGAAAAGAGAAAATATATTTCTACTTCAACTACCTTTTCTCGAATTAATCTCTATGGAGCCAATAATTTAGGCTACTAAATTGTAATGCTATGGGTTGGTTTGTATACCTCATTTACCAAATGTGTTTTTCTGTTATATTCTTTTTAATTCAGAAAAAATTTAAAAGACCCATTAATAAGCCCCCTTTAATTTTGTAGCACCAGCACTGAGCAGTTTCCATGGAAATATAATTTGTGGGAGCAGGAAGTGTTCATTTTACAATTTAATGATAGGAAGTATTTAAATTTTTGATTAAACAGATATTAGAGCATGGAGAATTCCCAGCCAAGTGCTTCACACTGTTAAAAATAGGAGAAGCACTTCAGTATCCATGCAGTGCTGTCTGGAGTAATGTCTGGAGAGAGGGGGGAAATGCAGAAAGCAAAAGAGTGTCTGCAATTTCCGCCGGTGAAAGACTCCAGTTTTTGGTTCCCATATGGCAAGGATTGAGCAATGGCTGGGTTTGGCTCACACTTGCAGGCTGACCTCAGCTGCACTCCTTGGCTCATTAGCCATGAGCACCAATGTAGGATGTGTTTTACAATTGTCTGATTATTGGGCAGTGAAATGATAATTAAGTCCTGAAGGTCTGCCTGCACTGTGGTTACCGCTATGCCACCTTTATTTACCACAGCCCATGTGGATTTTGGAGCACAGTTTACAGTGAGCTGTAAGTACTGTGTGCAGTGAGTGCATGTTGTAGCATGGCCACATGGGTAACATTGCACAGGATAATCAGATGCCTGGAAAGTTAGCTAATATAGGCAATTAAATTATGTGGAGGATTCAAGGAGGGTGCTGGCGATACTACAGTTATTTTAAGCTGAAATCAGGCTTATATGTCCTAAAAGAGTGTATACATGCCCTAGTAAATTTTTTGGGGAGAAAGTGTTGAAAATCTCTAGGAAGCTAGGCTGAAGGGAAGAGGCTCAGCAATGGGAAAAAAAGCAGTAAGTGGAAAGCTGCTGTGGGTGTGCTATAAAGGAGAATGTGTAAAGACTCTTGAACTAACATAGAAAAAGTCCAGAGAACAGAAGAGGACAGGGGTGAGGTTCCTCAGCATGAGGAAGAAGTACAGGGTGAACCCTCAGGGGTAGAGATTCTGGCCCAAGTAGTGGGAAGGACTAGTGGAGGTGGTGGCAGCCTTCTGAACATATATAAACCTAAGGCAAGATCTTGGAGCAGAAAGTGCAAGATCTGATGACAGATTTACAGAGATATTATCAGCAGCATGGGTGTGTGTGCCCACAGAAGGTGTCAAGAAGCCTTCTGGTACTTACCTTTCAAGAGGAGCCTGCCTTCTGCTTAGTGTTTGGATCAATGTGTCCTTGCAACTTTGTCTTTTCCTGATCTAGTTATTCCTCAAAAAACTTAAATCACTGCACAAGCCAGTGCTAGGTAGTTGGCATGCTTCTGCTTTTTTAAAAGAAACAAAAGAAATGTGGAATTATTGTTATTAGACTTGGAATCCAGATGCTGTAGGAACTCTTTGCTTCTCTGAAAGTTTTAATGGTCTTCCTTGTAACATGCTGAAATGGATGAGTTGCTGCTCTTCAGGAATCATAACTCTGACTTGTCATCTTCCAAATAATAAAACTAAAAAAAAAAAAAAGAATGTTTTTTTCTTAAAAAGCTCTTTTCTTAGTCATTATGATATTTACATATGCACTAGAATTTCTATTTCTCTGAAATAAAATTTGAGATTTTTAGAGATATTGGATCTTTAAAGAATGCAGTATCATAAGATTCAGGATAATAATGCAAGTTTAGGGTACAAAAGTTAACGTCTACAACATAAAATAATTAGGAACCTAAAGTTTTTTTCTAACACAGCCTTAGTCAACCTGGCTTAAAGTCAACTTGATTCTGCAGTGGTGAAAATTCTTTGTATGCATTTGTATCTCTACAATATGCTGGTCTGAAAGCAAATTGGATTGAGTACTCTTTCATGCACATTTCTACGTATTATTGAGCCCATGACCTGGGAAGTGCCAAGGAAAAAATCCACTTAGTTTGGGGTTTAAGCAAGACTGTGATTATGTCAAGTCTGGCTACTCAGAATATCAGAAATAAGCCGTAATTTTGTCTTCAGAGACTGTAAAGCTTTAGTATCTGTTCTCCTTTCCCACTGTAATAACATTACCATTTTAGTACCATTTACAACAGTTTGCGTCAGCAATGTGGCGAGGTATCACTAAGTGTTTTGTGAAATTACTTCCCTGTGTGAGATAAAAATCCCATGAAAAATGTGAATGGTTATTAGAATTGCATATCAGACACCCATTTTTACAATGGGTTCTTCATGATTTCCTACTGGGCATCAAGTGCAGAGGTATCAATTCCACATTTATTTCAAGTAGAAAATCAAATTTGGTGATGGAATTCTAACTTTTAGACAAAGTACCCTCTGCCACTGAAACACCTCTAGAAAGTAAACTCTTCTGAAGACACAGAGATGGAATCTTCAGACACAGGTTTTTTGAATACGTGGAGCCATCCACACAATATGTTTGCATTAGCACAAAGAGATTTCTGTGCTTGGTGCAGAGATGGCTGTGAGGAGAGGCTCTGTAAAAGTTCCCTGTCAGACTTATCAAGGAGCCACACTTTTCAAGAAGTGGGGAAGACCATAATGCTAGCCATTCTTTTCCTGTTTCTGGTGCTACTTCAGAACTTATTTTTAGGTTAAACTATGATTGCTTCAGGGTGGACCTTTAAAGATACTGCTTTCCATGTGGATTTTCTTTTGCTTTTCATCCCTTAATTTTTGGAGTTGTGAATGAAAGGGGAGTTGAATGGATTTTGAGCCTTCCTTGGTCTTTTTCAGTGGCATAGACAACATGCTGAGAGGAAATTACCTTGTAAATAAGAGTACTTCAGAAAAATGGCAGTTTCCTTAGTAGCAAGGCATCATAATTCCCCCAAGAATACTGCTGGTATCTATTAGGGGACACTGAGCAAACATTAACACATAATAATAAGGCTTGACTTATGGTCAACAAATGCTAAATTTCTCTCATTATGAGAAAGAAAATATTCAAAAATCAATTAAGTCTGGCTTAAGCCATTTGCCATATGGCTACTATACTGGCAAGAAGTCACATGGAAGACAGGAAAAGGGCTGAAACACACAGGGCAAAGGCAAAGAATCAGTTTTACCATCTTCCTTGCTCTTCCTGAAAATAGGATGAAGACGAAAAAGAATTTTCTAGATATGTAAAAGAAAATCACCACATAGATTTCCTAACTGAGGAAGGGAACACACAATGGTTTTGCTTTGTATAGGGGTACCTATGCTGAACTTCTCTGCCTGAGGCTGGGAATGAGGAGCCACAGTTCTGTGAGGTTTCCCTGGAGCAGGGACTTCAGAAGTCATGTAGAAGGACTTCAGATAAACTTATTGGCGGTCAGGCAAGAGAGTTGCTACTTTCCTTACAATTTTTTAGGTGTATCAATGGTTATGCAAAGTAACTAGATACAACTGAGCTTCTCCAGGTGTGTTTCCAGTTTCCAAGAGATGTCTGACTTTTGTCTCAGTTTACATATTTGATTGACAAATTAGGAGCATTGGATCACTGTTGGATACTCTTAAATCATTTGGTATGGTGCTGTGCAGTGCATGACAGGGACAGTGTTTTCAGCAATGTTTTGCTGCAAGAGAAAGTTGGTAATTGAAACCAGAACAGAAAACTATCCAGTGCACACATTTTTAGGGTAAACATGAAGTGTAAATATCTTCTACAATGACCTGAAGCTGAAACAGACCTATTCCTGCAGAGTATGGAGTTGTATTTTTTTTAATATTTAATTACTCATAGGCACCTCTTGCTGGGTTTGAATTTCCAATTAAATTCCATAACTTGGTTCTAAAACCCTATTGCTAATAGTTTTTTATTCTATTCTATAAAAATTAGGAGAATAAAAGCATGAAATGGATAGTTTTTAAATTATTATTTGCCTAGAGTAAAAGCACAAGTATTTCCTAAAGCCTGTTAAAACTGTAAAGAATATGATAACTGGTGAAAATTCATAGGTGTTTAAAAATTTGTTTTCTGCAGGAATTGTCATCTTCCCTGATAGTAAATATGAACAATGGTATTCTGTAAAACAGTCACAGTTTTATTCTTTAATCTATAAGTGATAAGTATTTTATTTCGCCAAGAGGAGGAAAACTGCTGAAAGCAACACATGCTGCTTCAAGCGCAGATACCCTTTAAAAATCTTTCTACATATAAGCAGATATTTTTGGAATGGATTTTATCTGGAATATCTCTTTTGGAGAAAGATCTGGTTCTCAAAAGCAATGATTGATGTCAAGTGATTCCATGGAAGGGCTACTCCCCTTCATGGCTATCCCATAAAAAAGCACAGAATAGCCTAAGAGTTCTCCTAATAAAATAGACTAATCATGGTTAAGTAAGATGTGATACTGGAGGTTACAAAAAAAAAAAAAAAAAAAGTTTGAAGAAATTTGTGGCCTTATACAAGGGACAATTGTCTGTGATGGGCATCTTTAAGAGTCCTCTTTTCACAGAAATTAAACAAGTTACTTCTGTTGTGACAGTTTCCTACTGAGTGGGTAGAGTAAGACTCACGGTGAAAATTATAATAAATACCAAAAACACCCCCCAAGAGTAATCTAATAATTCATAGCCATTGTAACATCTGCCTAGATAAAATATTATTTTTCTTCTGTTTGCATTTTTATAGTCTCTCTATATCTATACCAGATGTCACTTTGAAATTGCTGACAACCTCCACCTCCATAAAGAGACTGCAGAGACTGTTTAAATTTTCCTGCTTTTGGTAGGGAACATATATAATGCTCCTATAGTTAATTTATACCTTTCTCCTGGTAATTGGAAATCCAGCAGTGAATAATTGGGAACAATCTTGCTGAGCTGCAAGACAGAGTTATCAGACAGAGTGAGATTATAAAATCTTAGACTTGCTCAGAGAGGGAAAGTTTTTGTGTCTGTGTGCATAGGGTTATTTACCAACATGTCAGGTCCCACCACATGGAAAAGGGAAAGGAGGAATGTGAGGATGAGAACCACCTTCTTTCCATGGCACTTTGATATTACTTCCTGATAAAGATGCCAGCTGCTCAACTGAACTGAGACAGGTAGACAAAAAAAGGAACTTATGAATGAATTATTTGTTCTCTTTCAGCTGAGTTGGTACTGGAATTTGTATGCTCATCCATTAAGCTGACCAGATCCTCTGCTACTGTTCTTGTGAGTTAGTGGTCCTCTCAAAATTGTCCAGGTCTGCAGGACAACCTTGATAAACAGCCTTTCTGAAACAGAAATATTTTCTTTCTCTAACCTTTTCTGCATAGGAGTTAAACGTGTCTCCTGGAAAATAAACAAATGTCCAGTGGTAATGTACCAAACCTCTTTCCCATTAGGGAATACGTGAAGATAGCCAAGGTCAGAGGATGACAGAGAAGGGAGGGGAGAAAAACCAAAAAGAACAGAAGGACAGAAATTGAAAAGGAAAGAAGAATTTGAAGAAGAGGGCTGAGATCCAGGAGACCACAAAAAGGTCCTCAGAAGATAGTTTCTCTGAGTCTTGAGCAATAAAATTCTAATGGAAAAAAAAAAGAAGAAATTCAGGGAAAGGAATACAGATGCATGGAAAAATGAAAGGAAAGGGGCTAGATGACAATTGAAATAAAATCTGCAGAGAGTAATATAGCAAGGTAACTAGTCTGGAAATAGGAAAAAGGATTGAACATATGGGAGCTGGGTGGACAGGGAGCTGGAAAAGGCAGAGGGATGTGGCTTTGCCAGGACAACATGTGCACATTTATGAGGAGACGTCTGTCTCCTCATAAGTGAATTGAAGGTCTTCATAAAACTTCTCTGAGATTGGCAAATCTTGGGTTTTGATGAAGCTGGGAGATGTCTCCCAGAAATATTAACTATATAAGAGTCTTTTTGAAGCTCTATTACCCTGGAGTTTGGTCCCAAAAAATGTAATTTGATGTTTTCTGCTATCACCTTTGTGTCTTAAAGTCTGCACTTCTCATAATGGCTTTATAATATTAACAACCTGATGACAGCTCATTATTATTAGACAAAGATTTTATTGTTGTCGGTGAGGAATATTCACATTATTCATAGGTATCAAGGGCATAGTTGTGTTGGGCAAATAATTTTAAGTAAGTGTTGATAAAGTGACATGTCCTTGTGAATTTTGCCACACCATATTTCAGAGAAATTCGTGTAACCTCAGGGAGTTCAAGTTCTACCAGTAATGTGACATGTAATTTCTCTTCTCTATCTTAGCAAAGCATTATTGCATAATTTAATCCTGGGATTTCTTTATAAAGAGAGTTTAAAACATATTTGGAAAATCTTTTATGAACTTGAGGTCAAATTGTTAAACCATTGTGTAGCACCATACATCTCTGACACTCATATTCTAAAGATATCAGACAGACATTTTTGACCAAGGAAAGAGCAGGATGACTTCATACTGAAGCCAAAACTATGCTTTTATTTGCTTGTCTTTAAAACAAATTATGCTTTAAAAAAAAGGAACCTTGGCAAAAAGAATAAAGCTATGTGATAATTTCTACTACTAAAAGAACTTCAAACCCCCAACCTCCCCAAACAACTAAAAGAAGCAAACGAGCAAAAAATGTACCAAGATACAACTAACTGTTCTACATGCACAGTATTTCTTCCTAAAATAGCTTTCAGAAGAATGTTCAACACATTAATGTTGGTTTTGATTTTAATCTCAGCATGGGAATTGGCTGGTGTGGTGCTACAGTCATTCTAGGATAAGGGTCTTTGTAAGTCATTAGACTCTTTATGACAATTTTCATACTTTGTAAACATCCAATCTATTGTAGAAATTACTTCATTGTCTCTTGGTTTTCAGTGGTGAATGATGAAAAAATCAGCACTTATTTAAATAATGGGTAGTAAAAACTAATCTCTGTAGCATGGTGAAGACTGCATCTTTCAGCCAGCAAAGCATTAGCATCAACATCACTTTTTTGCAGTTCAACTTACCAGGAGCCAGCCTCAGGGCATGGCTCACATTTTATGGGATGAGCATATTTATCTCATATTCAGTTACAAAGGAAGACAAGAAATGGAGGTTCTTAAATAAAGGGTGTTTTAAATTAAGTGCTCTAAACATACACAACTGAACATAGCACCTTTTTTAGAGCAGTGAACTCTAGTGATTACTACTACCAACCTTGTAAAGCATCTACTTATTAGGTTAAAAGTCTCAGCTAAACCATGGTATCAAGAATTTGAGATGTGAATAATAGATCCAGTTTAGATTAATAATAAAAAATACAACCTAGGTGTCTAAAATACAAGAAGGTGGGATTCATGAAATATTCACAATTTAAAAAGCTGTAAGAATATTCTGTGATTTTTGCATAAGTGTATAAAGGTTTGGTGTCTGCTCCAAGCTCAAGGTGCAAATTCAAAGGAGCACAACAAGACATACTCAACATTAGACCAAATTCTTGTGTGCTTTTACAGGTGAGCACTATTAAGGAAAAAACAGTTTAATGTGTTTAAGGTTGGTGTAAAATATTATGAAGGATTCTTTATGAGAGACTTTATAAAGGGTTAATAACATTTTAGCTTAAACCATGCATTTTCCCTCAGAGCCCTATTCAGTCATCCATTTTTTTCCAAGATAATAGCTGTGATTGACAAAGAACTACTATTACTCTACTCCTTATAGGTCCCATATATTTCAGAATGCATTATTTTTCTTATCCAAGTGGATGTGTCCCTGAAGAGGTAAAGATCTGCATGCTACAGTGTGGAAAATCACTACAAGCTTCATCTAGTTCTGTGCAAAGGCAAATGATGCAAAACCTTCATCTCTGGGGAAAAGAGGATATCCCTGTGTGCCAAGATGCTTAGAGATCAAAGATATCACTCAAGTGTCTCTCTGTTTACAGTGATTTGTGGCCTCATAAAATAAGATAACACGATGGAGTATTTTTATAGACATTTTTATGTGTTCCCAAGGATGTAAAGCTGCTTCCTATTTCTTACTTCTGTTTTCCTTGATGTTAGTCATCTGCAGGAAATATTTTACCAATTATTGTCTAAAGTGTGAGAATCAGTCTCTGAAGGTTCTTCTATCAGCTTCTGGAAGGAAAGTGTCCACTGGCACGGCACAAGACAGTGCTATTGGCTTTCCCCTGGGCAGGTTAACACAGTGAGGTAGGTTCTGGTGGGAATTGCTCTGCCATGAGACATGGATGTTTGGCCAGGCATGGGGGGTCTGGGCAGCAGTGATGAAGTGGCTGCTCTTGGCATGAAGCTGCTCCTCACCCTGTGCAGATTGGCAGACAGATGTGAAGAGTTATGCCACATTCTGCCTGATCTATGCACACAATTAGCTCCTTACTTACACAAAGACTCAATTACAACAGGGATTGCTTTCAAATAATTAGCAGCAAATTTCCTCCTTGTAACAACAGAAATCTAATCTAAGCAAGAGCCAGAAGCCCCACTTCCTCTCTCCCTGAAAGACAGTGCTGGGCTCAGATCAGACATTCTTCTCCTCAGATGCTCACTGAAACCAGGGACTGAAAGCAGAGCTGCTGTGCTCTCTAGGCAACAGTGAACTCCTCCACAGGGGCTTTTGTCTCACCAAACTCACTGGGAAGGTTTCAGGTTTTCCTTTTTTTCTTCACCTATGTAAAGCTCATGGCAGCAGCTGCTGAGTGTGCGGCCGTTTCTTTCAATCCACTCCCTTGAAGGTCACTGGATTTCTAATACTGTGAGTAGGCACTGGCTTCTGCTCAGCCCTATGATCTTGTGGGGCTGAAGTTGGGGTGCACAGGTTTCAAGTGCAAAGACAGATCTTGACTCACATTTGGAGAATGTTCTGACTGAATGACTTGTAATTCTTTGCACTAGTACTTTTTCCTCTATTTCCTTTACATTGTACTGCAGATTTTCAGCTTTTCACTTATCAAAAATGGGTCATCTGGTCTTGGGGGATTCAAGATGAAAAGGCAGAAGTTAAGATGAAAAAAGTCCCTTTACACCATGACAGGCAATGATGTCTGCCAGTATTTGCAGAGGAGTTAGAAGTCAGACTGCCAAAATGTCTTCTTTCATAAGATGAGAGGCCAAAATTCTCCCTTGCTATTTCCTGAGAGGACCTGCAGAGATCAGCTCCTCATCTTGTCCTTGCTGCCTACAATTGTCATGTCTGTGAAGCAGAAGGACAGACAGGCTGAGCAAACCTTAGGGGTGGCTCCCAAGTCTAGCAGTGTTCACCTAAGGAGTCATCTGTATTTTCAATCTGTTCTGTCTTTATTCTCACAGTAAGGATTTTTCCTAAATATATCTTCATGAAGTTTGGAAACAGCCTTTAAAGACTAGGAGACCCTCTTTTTCCTTTTGTGTTAACAAGAGGATGAAGGAGAAGGTGATTTTCTTTGGTCTGCGCTCTTCCTCATCCTTTTTTCCCCTGTTTTATTATTACAATGTGTTCATACTATCTCAAGATTAAAATTAGTCCACCCCAGCTTTTCCAGCTAGCTTTAATTATGGGCTTAATCAGTGTTTACAACACATTCAGACATGATTCTTATTTATATGCATAGAAGCCATTCTGATTCATTACCAAGGCAGACTTGAGGTTATCATCTGTTGTTGCCAGGCTTAAACTTTTGACACAGGCTATTATTTTACTAAACATTTAAATTATTAAATGAAAGAATAATATGAAAACATGACAAATAAAGTCCCTGGAAAATTACTTTTTTCTACTTAATACAATTTTAAATAAGCAAATAACTCTTAATCAAATCTTTCATCCCAAAATTCTAAGCACCTCATAAATGGAGAGGTTCACACCACCTGCGGCACATATAACACAGTTTATGGCGTGCCTAATAGATGCTGTTTCTTCTTCAGGTAGGTAAGGATTAAAGGCTCTCAGGCTCTGAATACCAGAATGCGTAATCAGATGTGAAGGTAAATCATGCCTCTACATAATTCACTATCTCCAAGTGGGCCCTTCAGTTTGTTTGCAGAGCACACAGGGCTGGGCAGGAATGTCAGTCTGCTGGAGAGCAGGAAGTGTCGCTATACGACACGAAATCAATCACACATGTTTGACACCTTTCCTCGAACAAGGGCAGAAGAAAGAGGAAGTTTATTGTAAGCCTCTAATTTATATATGTTACAGAAGTTGTTCACCATTGGTCTGACAGGTAACTTCCTCTCAGACCACACCACACTGGTCAAACCAAAGGTTCATTAATTCCCGCTTCCTCTATAGAGGAATGCAAACAATTGTTGTCTACAGAGACATGTGTGTGGGACCTGACTCCAAGAATTTGAAAACATCAGAAGGCTAGAAAGAAACATGCAAAAGAAGGGGCAACAGAACAGTCTACAGACAGATCTGGACAGGCTGGACTGATGTGCCAAGGCCAATTGTAGGAGGTTCAACAAGGCCAAGTGTCAGGTCCTGCCCTTGGGTCACTACAAACGCAGGCAGCACTACTGCCTTGAGGATGAGTGGCTGGAAATCACACATGGGATCTGGGAGTACTGGTGACAGTGGTTGAACATGAGCCAGTGTGTGCCCAGGTGGCCAAGAAGGCCAATGGCTTGTTCCAGCACTAGTGTGGCCAGCAGGACCAGGGCAGGAATTATTCCCCTGTACTTAACAATGGTGAGGCCATGCCTTGAGTGCTGTGTCCAGTTTTGAGCCCTTCACTGCACGAAAGGCACTGAAGGGCTGGAGTGAGTCCAGAGAAGGACAATGGAGCTGGGGAAGTGTCTGGAGAACAGGACTGATGAGGAGCAGCTGAGGGAGCTGGGGGTGGTCAGCTCAGAGCAGAGCATTTCCCTCTACAAGTACCTGAAAGGAGGCTGAAGTTGTTGTGAAGAGGGTTGGTCATTCCTCCTCAGTAACAAGGGAAAGGATGAGAGGAAATGGCCTCAAGTTTTACTAGGAGAGATTTAGATGAGATTTTAGGAAAAACTTCAGAAAAGGGGTTGTCAAGCACTGGAACAGGCTGCCCAGGGAAATGAGATAGTCATAATTTCTGGAGGTGTTTAAAAGCTGTTTAGATGTGGTGCTTAGGGATGTGATTTGGCAGTGGATGTGGCAAAATTAACTTACTTGCTGGATTAGGTGATGTTAAATATCTTTTCCAACCCTGACAATGTCCTGGGTCTGTGTTTCTGTGATC
Organism: Certhia americana; assembly: GCA_018697195.1. Taxonomy (NCBI): domain Eukaryota; kingdom Metazoa; phylum Chordata; class Aves; order Passeriformes; family Certhiidae; genus Certhia; species Certhia americana. The sequence continues at coordinate 88,211,410 of CM031859.1, read as the reverse complement.
ATTATTGCTGAGTGCTGGGTTCAGAAGTAGGATAGGTCAGTATTGCATCCTGCTGAAAGTACTTCTTTCTGACAGGGAGCTTTTCCAAGATGTTATTACTGTGAAAATGAAAAGCTAATAGAAGCTGTTTTTAAACAGTTGCAGTAAAGAGAGCAAACTTATGGGAATTGCTTCGTGACTTATTTTTTTAAAGAAGCTGGAATTATGAAACATTTTTTTCTGGGTATAGTTCTGAGTAGAGATACCATTAAACAGATGGGTGTTTCCATGTTTTATGGCAGTCTAGTAAATTAATTTTAATATCTTGAATGTAAACAGCAATACACAAGCAAAAGTGCCTCAAGGTTAACAAATGCTTAAGAGCTTGTGCCAGTTCAGATGGTTTTGTATTGGGCCTTCAGAGCAAGCAATTAATTCCAGGAATTGCAAAAAAAAAAAGAGAATTATTTGGTCTGCCAGTATTCCTTGACAGAAACTCTGTGGCTTAGCAATGCAAATAATACCATGAAAAGAAAACTGCACAACAAAAGAAAGCAAACTCAATCACAAGAAAGAGTATTTACTGTTCAGTTCAAGAAAACGTTTCTGCTAATTGTCTAAACCTGGAATGAAGCTGACACTGTTGTTATAATATGTGTAAAGAAACAATACAACATATTCAGAAATTTCTCAATTCTCTAGGCTCCACTAGTTTTAAATCATAGAGTGTTATGATTGATAATCTGATACAGATTTTCTGGATTTAGCTTCTCCTATGACAAGTGAGGCTGTTCTGTTGAAAAAAACTACTTAAACAATTTTTAAAAAGGTGTCAAAGTCCATATACCCTCCCATCAAAGCAGAGGAGATACAAACAACAGCTAATACCCTGTTGATACACTGCAAATTCAATGTCATGTTACAACTAATGGGCCAAAGAAGCTTATTTAAACAATTTCACTAAAGTTTTCTCATCACAGTAATCCCTCCTTAAATACATTAAATTCAAGGCAAATCTAAGTCCTGTGGGAGAGTCTTTCTTGTATTTTTTTGCGCTTTAGGAGAAAACCAAACTATAAACAGCATCATAGCTTCTAACAGAGCTAAAAGGTGACCAAAAGTTTTAAAATGCAGCCAGTAGCAGAAATACATAAACAAAAAATAAGGATTGTACAATGGCCTGGGAATATCTATTGCAGTTGATAACTTTTACAGAGCACTCGCTAAGGAATACAATGATCTGTCATCTGAGCTATAAAATCAGTTTATAGTTTCAGTTAAATTAATTTATAACTGCTATCAATCCTGTTAATTGGTCAGCATGGAATACGAGGAGGAGCAACACCTCTGCACTTGAGAGTTGACATTTTATAAAGGGTTTAATTTTAGTGTGACAGTGAATATAAAATTATCCACTGACCATGAAGATAAATTTATGATACTTGGGTTCCTTATTCAAATAGATCTCCAGAGTGTGTAACAATTACTCATTTTGATTGTACAGACAATGAAGCATGCAACAATCTCATGTAATTGCAGCATAAACTTGGATTTATTCTTGTTCAAATCATAGGCCTAATATAATTTCAGGCCTAATATTACAATCATTTGTCTGAGCATGCAATTTTATACCCTGATGGTCCTTCCATTGTTTTATGTAGAGCCAGTGTATTTAAACTAAAGGGAATGAATCACTTTAACTTTGTATGACACAGATTCTGCTGAGCTTTTAGTTGAAATAATCTGAGGTACACAAAATATTTAGGAGCCTTTTATTTTAAGATATACTTTGCTCAACATGACAGAGACAGAATGAGATGCCGAGGTCCAGAATGGATATAATGACTCTTCCAGCTGATCATTTGCCTGCTACTGACAAAAATTTAAAATCTATAAATGGCTGTGAACGTTGCACAGTGTCACTCGGCTATGACAGGGCTAAAGAACATCAAGTGTCCTGCTAGCATCTTAAAATGGGCCTTTCCTTTGGGATGTGGGCAGTAGAGGTCCTCTGGTCCTCTGAGACCTTTCTGGCAAGCCTCCATGTGAAGCTTGTGGCCTTCAGAAAAGTCTGGGATCTTGCGACTATTGTTGTGCCTATGGTAGGTAAGAGGCACACAGAAGTCCCACACTTGATTTTACTTTTTACTAGTTTTATTGTCACAGAGGGGAACATACAGAAAATAACTGTGGACTGTAGAACACAATTTTAACAAAGGAAATTTTGCATTATTTGGGTGTCAGGTACCCACTGGTAATGGGAAACATAGAGATTCTGTACTCTTTCATGTAAACCAAATGGCAAGTTACAGTCTTGGAACAGTAAAAAAATCCCCTCAAAACCAATCAACACCCCCCCAAAAAAAATCTTCCACAAATCCTCCCCTGAAGTCTGGAGGTTTGGCTTTGTGTCTGAAGGCTGACAGTTCCAGTTCTGCACTCTGAGCACTTGCGTCACTTTGCAGTTAACAAGAAAAGGATTAGATTAAAAAGCAGAGAAGTAAAACCAAGATGCATTAAGAGTTGATTACTTTCACCATGAAAACCAGCTTGGCTTTATTCAGTAATGATTTTAACTTTCTTTTTCCATTGCCTTTGCATTAATTTTGGATATTGTTACTTCCTAGAAACTAATTATCCTGCCTTCGCATTTTCTTGATTCAATGATTTGATAAAAGTCAAAATTGCTAAGAATAAATTTAGACATCTGACAGAACAAAATGCTCAATATTGGTTTTGTGTAAGAATTTCTAAAGATTGAAGCCTTCAGTTATAACCAAATAATCTGCAATTCTTTGACAGGTCTTGTGAAGAGATGCTTGTTTAAGCCACAAACCATAATTTTGAATAGAGTACAATTATCCCAAAGGCTGCTGTCTCTATCATGCTTCCACAACTATAGGTGTATACAGCTGTGTATATTCAGAATATTCAGAATAAAAGTCTTATTAAAGATCCATGGCATAAAGGAAGCTCCTTTTGCTAGGGGAGCATGGAAGGGTGAGATGATGTGGATGGCGTGGGCTGGGGAGAGCTGTCAGTGACTGCAGTTCTGCCTCTCTTCTGCCATGTGGCAATTCATAAATTTTAGCTTCAGCTTGGTATAACAAAAAATTCTTTTAATGTCTCTAAGTTATGTGCATATTTCCCAGCTTTGCTGTAGTTTGTCTACAACAGAATACACAGAAGGATAAATCTTTCCTTCTCCAACTGCTTCAAAATCTGAAGTGTATGCACAGTATGTGATGAACGCTGTACCTTCCCCACTGGGGAAAGGAAAGTGAATGGACATGGCATCTTGTGATACTGTGACACAGTAAAGCACTGAATTCCCTCAGTGCTGGTGGGAAAATACTTCTTTGAACCATTTCATGTAGTTAATGTTATCTGTGCTGGACACACGTCCCTGTGTTATGGGAGACCCTCCTGGTGAGTGTATGAACAGCGCAGTAACTCACCTCCTGGAAAGGGTGCAGGGAGGTGTTTTTATGAGTCAGTTTTGTAAAGTATGAGAAAAACTATCACAGTAGGATGCAGAAGGGCAGCTGGTGGAGAGAGAGGGAAAGGGCAAAAAGCCCAGGGAATGGGAGAATCTGATCATTGTCTTTAATGACAGAGAGCAGCAGGGCTTCTGCTGTAGCCTTAGGATGCAGGGGGAGTTTGATGATATCCTGGGGTTTCTGCTGGTCCCTCTATTGATTGTGTCTTACAGGGGATGAAGGTTTGACCTACAGACTTTCAGGTAGTTTATAAGAAACTACCTCATGTAGTTTATAAGGATAAACAGGCCAAAATTTATAAGAACTATTTATAAGAACATCCCTGCAGTGTTGCTTTGTCTCTTACAATCTTTTTAAAGGTCATCTTAAAAAATCTCTAAAATAAACATGCAAGACCTTCAAGTCCTCACTGTGAAATTGGCACTATATGCCACACATAGGTAACATTTATGTTTTTCCTTTAGTTTCCTCTCTTTTTAGAGAAAAACACAAATGCAGCAGGTGGAGGACATCATCACTAACAGCCTCTCCCCTATCTTGCTCCTCCTTTGAATAAAATTACAAATAAGAGTGACCCACCTTGTAAGGTGGGAATGCAGTTTCTTTGGAAGTGAGCTGTGTGTCTTGTGCTTGGATGTGGTGGATTATTACCTGCTGACTAAACTTCGTTGAAATCAGCCACTGGACATCAGCAAAAAGTGAGTAATCCTGTACAGCAACACAGCACCAGCACAAATCCAGGCATCAGCAGGAAGGGTTGTTCCAAGGGTTGTCCTTGAAAAGTGATTGCTCACTGAATGAGGGCTAAAATAGTTTTAACTACTCTCAGAATGTTTTGCTTCTCTGGAAATGGTCATTTTTGCTGCATCCAAGGTAGATTGCAAGCACCAAGTCAGTTAAAAGTTGAGTGTAGCTGTTCACAATTCATAACATGCTGTTATAAATAATGCAGCACAGAGTATAGAAACAAACAGAATTATGAATAATGTTATGGAAATTAATGAGGGAGAGGGATTCAAACTAATTTAAAAAATACCCACAGCCTGAAATGCTGTAACTTGGGACTTCTAGGCATTGGTCTGTCAAACTGGAAAAGTTTATCTGGGGCTTGAAGGCATTTTTCCACGGGGTTTGTGAACTGTTAAGACCTCCTCACTCTTTCCCTATACTATACTCAGTGGGAGTAGATGTTTACTCGTTTTGGTTTGCTTCCTGGCACTACCACGTTTTTGCATAAATCATTTTACAAAGAATGGTGTTGTATGCTCCTTCTGCCTGTGCTAGCACATTGGCATGCTCTGTCTGATCAAAGAATGAGTCTACCTCACACTGGGATGAATATATTCTCATCCCTGCTACACCAAGGGGAACATTCTGGTTAAAAAATTCATCCTGAAAGCAGGAGGTGCATGCACATTGCTGTACCTGTGAGAAGTTTTAAGAAGTTTGTTACAAATGTTGGCAATGATATAGTTTTTTTCAGGTGTTGCACACCAATACAAATATCTTTGATCTATCTTGCATCCATGAATTAACTCTCTAAATATGTAAATATTAGCTAGTATCCTAGAACAAACAGAAATAAAACTGAAACAGAAATTTTAAAAATCAAAGTACTAAATATCACATTGTTAAATTTGGTTACTGTGAGTTAGTGGTTTTCTGTCTCACAATTAACACATAGATTAATTATATAAATTATTTTTAAAAGATTTGTTAGGATGTTCTTTAGCATTCTATAGAGATGCTTCAGCCTTGGATTATAGCTGTTCACAAATGCCTGGGGCTATACTTCTTGTAGCACTCTTGCTTTTAACACCTCTGCAATGTCACTGTCCCCTTTTTTGAAAGTTACAGTTTAAAAATAGCAAAACCCTTAAATATGTCTTAAAATTATTACTGGATTGCACTTCCTACTGGACACCTGCACTTTATGCATCCATTTTAACTGAGAATAAGGTGTAGCAGGGAAGCGTCTGGAATTTTACTATCAAGAACGTTATTAATTTCTCTGTTGCAGAGTGAAAATTAATGGTGCTTTTGGGCATAATTGACAACCAGAGAGGGTTTTCCTCCTAGACTTGTGTGCTGCGCTCTGCAGAATGTGTTCTGCTGAAGGCTGACTGTGAAAAGATTGTGCTCTCATGTCTCTCTGATGCTGGCTGTGGAGAGGGGGAAATGTTGTCTTCCTACCATTTGTACTGGCAGACCCTGTTTGTCTCCTGATGGAAGTGGGCAGGAGTAAGAGCTGGAGCAAACATGGACTAGATCTTGGGGTCTGAATTTCCACACCACTTTCTTCCAAAACATCTTTGGATACTATGATAGATGGATGTTTTATTTACATTTAGAGTACAATTGCAATAATACACATCATCAATTCTATTCTTGGCCTCTACTTTCACTAAAAAGATGATCCAGTTGTATGGATTTCTGAATTGGGTTTCCACTGAAAGGGACAAAAGTAAATATTTTAAATTAGATTTGAATTAATTTGGAATTTAAAAAGTTGCCTTTAACAAAAAACATTTGGTCATAGCAACTTTTGTTCCAGTTCAGATGACAATCAGTAAAATTTATCCATTTGTAACAGTGTTAAACTCGATTCTTTGTGATAGAAATTCACTTATTTTCAAAGAGCTCTTTTGACTACATGGATTTAACTTCTTTACAAGTAATTAAATACTAAACATGCAGCATTTCAACCATAGTAAGTTCTAATGTCACCAGCTTCAAACAAAAATCTATATTTTAGGACGCTGTTTTGCTGAAGATGTTGAAAAATTTTGAATTTAAACTTTTGAATATATTTATGAATAAAAAAATGTTGTTTATTGCCTACAAATTGATCAATATTTCCATAAGCAATTGTTCTTCACCACTATTTGATTACTACAAATAGACAAAAATTACCTTAGCCACTACTCACTAATGTCAGAAGCTAACATATAATAGATACATGTATGTTTTAAATAATTATTCCCTTGGAATAATTTATAATGGAAATCACGAGGCAACCCAATGGTCCATTACTCATTTTCACATAATTTACCATTTCTAGATCCTACAATCCCATTTAGAAGAATTATCTCAGGATAATTGACTTTTGATTACATGATATAGTAATTCTACAGACATCTTGTTACATTGCAAAAAAATGTCTTGTGGGTTTTTGGGCATTTGAAGGCAGAGGAGTCTGATCACCACAATGCCCTTCCCAGGGTCTGCTCTATGAATCTGAATTTATCATTTCCTAAAAGTCTTCTGAATTTTTGCCAGTCTTCAGTTAGTATCATGAATTTTTGGTTTTTTCAATCTTGAGAATACTCTTTTCCTTTCTGTAATCTTCACTATTTCTTTTATCAAAAGGTGGAAATAATTTACTATTCATGGCAGGTTTCTATAATGTACCCCATTTTGAGTTTTTTATCTATGATTTTATTAGTGATTTAAAACTCTAACTTTGTTCACTAGATCTGCTAAGGGTTAAACTTAGACATTTGTATTTGATGATATATATGCAATACTAAAGTAATTTAAACCACTTTACAACTTTTGTGATCACATAACAGACATCAAAATATCTATCTTGCTGTATTTAATTTGATTTTCCTAAATAAATAACTGACTACTTAAAAAATTTTCAGTAGAGGTACTTTGTCTCTGAGTTGATTTCTACTGGTAATTTTTATAGTCTAGGAAGGTATTTACATGTAAAAATATTTTATTAATGCAGTATTTCTATGTACTATCCCAGGGATGTTGTCTTTTGTTTACTATGCAAGATTTCCACAGTGATCTAAAACTGAGCATTACAGCTGCCAATTCTAAGGCTGCTGCTCATTTCTATTGTGCATTACTTTGTACTGTGTTGCATTTCAGTATTCAATTTAGTTAATGTCAGTAATCAAAATCTGTTCTACAGCACTCTTCCTTATAAAAATTTTAATTCTATTCACCAGAAGAAACATTTGGGTTGTACAAGGCCAAAAGAGAAATCAATGCTTTCTTGTATTCTCTAGTCTGTTATTAGGCCAGTAGCAACTTGGATATTGTCAAACGTAATGTAAAACAAGTAGTCTTAACCTCTGGAATACAAGGATTCAACTGGGTTATCAGTCTAATGAAAGTAAACCTTGATGTGGTTGTGAAATGATTAATGACCTTCAGATATTTTCCCTAAGCCAGATGACACCAATAAATTTGGGGAGGCATTGCCCATCCTCCTGTACAGCCCTGCCAGTGTCTGTGGCAGATGTGCTCCTGTCCTTCCTGTGATCACACACATCCAAGGGGAGATGCCAAGTGCCAGCTGATGAGGAGGTTCCTGCTGCAGGCACAAGGACATGCTTTTAGAAGCTCCTGCTTGCATGTGCTTGCAACATGGATTCTTGTAGTCTCCTGCTTAAATTATAGTTCTTCTTGAATGCTTTGTAGAGAAAAGTGCAGCTGTGATAACATCACCACAGTAAAGCAGAAAGGTTATGAATGATGTGGACTTGTGAAGAAATTTCCTCTGGTCATGTGCTTTTTCTTTATTTGAGCTTTTTTTTTTTTTTTTTTTTTTTTTAAATTGTCTGCGGCCATATGCAATGTGTTCATGTGTTCTCATTTAGATTAGCTAAGAAGGTTGTACTGCTTTTCATGGGCAGGAGCATACAGACTGGCTTACCAAATCAGGTGGCACATTGATACCTCGGCTAAATCGCTGTCAGCTGGGTGTCGTTGGCTCTAACAGTTAGAAATTCATCTAAATCGCCTTTGAAAAGAAAACCAGGCCTGTGGTCCCAGTTTTCAACAGTATGTGCCAAGTGAACCCTACCTCAGATGACTTTGGCATCTCTAACTCATGTTAACTCAGAAATGTGCAAATTCCTGAATCAAGTCACTCCTGCAAACTGACCTTGCCTGAAGCAGATCTCAAAGTCCATGCTG
>CM031859.1:88106061-88202940 GCA_018697195.1 Certhia americana | reverse complement strand
CCCTTCAGATGACTTTGGCATCCTCTAACATCAGCTGTTGAACTCCAGAAATGTCCAAATTCCCTGAGCAAGTCACTCCTGCAAAAACTGACCTTGCCTGAAGCAGAGACTCAAAGTCATGCTGAAGTCCTTGTGGCACCTCAGTGGATTCAAACTAGAGATACCCCTCCTTTCTTTGCTGTTAACACTACATCATTCATCTGTGCTGTGGCTGCGTCTGCCTCTACTGCTCCTGCATAAGTCTGTGTCTCTTTAGGAACCCCTGTGAGGCAGTCCTGTTAGGAATTTTTAGAATTACACAAATAGTAAGGAAAAATAAAGACCAGAGGGAGGCAAATCTGAGGCCGAACTGCAAACGCTGCAGATACCTCATCTGACAGGCAGGGAGATTTGACCACAGGGAGGTAAAGGATTAAGGTTTTGAGATGGAATTCAAATAAAATTTTTTCAGGGTTGCAGAAAAAAACCCTTCTAACTTAATGAGGATTTTATGGCCACTGTAGGTCAAAAAATTATGATCTCTTTAAAGTGACAACAGGCTGGAAAAAATGTACAATTTTTTAGTACAGGCACAGAACTTTCGGATTATTTGCTGGTAAGTAGGAGTGGTGAGATTGCAAACATTTTAAAACACAAAAGGGATGAATGCTTAAACAAACAGCAAATATGTCCACATATGCTGTTGTTGTAGTTCAAACCACATGAACCGGGGTGGGGTTTGTCATTCTATCTTTTTTTATATTCTATTTTTCATTCTATCCCATTTACCATCTGGTTTCCATCCTAAGCATTTTAAAACAAGAAATCATACACTGCACTTGTTATTTAGGTTATTTCCTGCTTCTGTTCCTTCTTGAATCTTGGATAAATATCCTCTGGTCATGATGAATCTGTTTGTAAACTTTTTCTGAACTTCAGTTGAATGAAAAACCATTGAGATTCCATTTATTAAAAAAATATATGTGTTTGTGTGGTGGGAAAAAAGCACATTTCTGATGAGAGAATTTTCTGAACTCCTCTACATTCACTGTGTATAAAAATTCATTTAATTTATCTGCTCTGGTCTTCTCTTCTGAATGCCTCTTTTGTGCCTTTACTATTTATTGTTGTATCACCTTTCTACAGAGCCCTGATGGCTCTGAAAAAGGTTTTATTATTACTTTTTTTATCTTTTGTAATTTCGTTCTTTAAACTCTTTGGCCTGCCTTGTGTTTTTAACCTGCAAGACCTCATGGTCCTTTATTTTCCTCATTTGAACACAATGTCAACTTTTTAAAGGTCACTTTCTCCCTTCTGAAACCTGGTCTAGAGCACATGTAACTGATCAAAGCAGTGATGCAGTGAGTTAAAGATGAAGCCACTGCTGGTCAATGAAAGCTGTAGTGTTAATGAGATATCCAGACTGGAGGGGAGAGCTGTGGGGTGGACAGTAATTGAGCTCAAAAGGACTCAGAAAGAAGTTTGAAACCTCTTTTTATGCCTCTCTGTGGCAGCTCCTGCCTGAAAATATGAACAAGCTGCTGATGCTTTTTGTTGTCCTAAATACAGTAGGGAAAGAAATGGCAATTTAAATTAACAGAATTGCATCAAAGAGTCTTTATTCAGTTTTTCCTCCTAATGGACCCAAGACCCTCAAAATTGGGCTATCCATTTGGGTCAGAAAAGGAAATATTTAAACTGTTGAGTGACATTAATGCAAGCTTAGAGAGATGCCTTACATTGCAACTGGGACAAAGTAGAGTGAAGGAATACTGATTTTGCCATGCAATAATCTTGCATCGAAGAGCAAATGCAAATAAATAGTGTTATGTTGTATTGTTACTAATTATGTTAAGACCTGTTACTCAATATGCTGAAAAGTTTGAAAACAGTGCATGCACATTAAAAATTAACTCAAAGAAGCTCAGCTGAGACAAAGATAGAAAACAATTCCTTTTTGTTATTAATTCCAAAACTCTCGCAAGAGCACTTAAAAATAAAGTAGGATTTGTTTCAAGGAACAAAGTTCTGTGAATCTACATAAAAGAAAACAAACATCTTGATGTGAAATGGCACCTGTATCTGCAGCATTTGCTCAGTTTTTACCTCCCTTAGGAACATAAAAAATAACATCTAGATTTTATTTTCAAATATTTTGAAAAAGTGGAAATACGTGCTTGCACGTGCTTAGTGTAGATTTTTTCACTTTGAATAACCAAAACAGAGTTACAGCAATACCTCTCATACAAACAGAGTTTAAGAACTTGATCTGTTACAGTCAAGAATTTCAGACAATTATTTCTCTGTGAATACAAATTGGAATAAAAATGTTCTATAACTGTGTTGCATACAGGGGTTTTCTTTCCCACTTTTTATTCCTTTCCCTATCACAGCCTCAGGCTGGCCTATGAAATTTACTTCTACGTATTTTTAGGTGTGATGGGGTTTACATAGATTTGAAAATCCCCTTACAATAGCACCTGGGTGATAATTAAGTTACGTGACTCTTTGCCAATTGCCTTTATTACTTGAGAAATAGCACAGACTTCTTTTGTATCACAACTGAAAGTAGATAAAACTTTAGAATTGCAGAAGTGGCATAAGATGGTGGCTTTACTGTCATATAAAACATTGCACTTATATTAATTGTGCTCTTTTCCAACAATGTGAAGCCTTTGCTTTTATGGTTTTGATCCTTATGGCTCCTTGTAGTTTCAAAGGCATAGTAGTCTCTGAGTCCATTGTTTTTAACAAAATCACAGTTGATTGGTGGTGAGAGGAACAAAACGATGACAAAATGCCATCGGAAATCTGATGCAAAAGTATTCTTTTGCTCTTATTACTGATGCTGTCAGGAACTAGCTCTGCATTAAATATGCTGTGCCAAGTTCCCCATAAGTCATCAAGGAGCTGCAGACTCTGATGCCTTCAAGATCTAGATATAAACCAACACACTTTGGAGACAATGTTAATATAGGAAGAAATGTAAAAGCTGGTCTTTGATTGCACATCTCCAGGGACAGGTATGGAAAAATGCCCAGCCCATATAGGATGAATACAGTTTTACAAGTTTAGCAAGTTAGCATAATTGACAAAAATTCCCAAGTAGAAGTACAAGTAATGAAGTAATTCCCTCCCCTTGGTTCCACCTCTTCTGGAGCCCCTCTTTCTTGCTGGTAGCTGTACTTTGTTTATGAGAAAGTGTCCTGAATAGCACGTCCTGGCTACCCAGAGGAAGAAGCGAGAGAGGACTGGGGCTCTTGAAATGTGTTTTGTCTTTCTGTCTATCAGTACTGAACTTATCTAGGAAATACATAACTATACAATAATAGTCTGCAGCGCTACAAATACATATGAAGAAAATATAAAAGTGAAAATCAGTTTAGTATCATTACAGCCTGTGATGGAACCTCTGCTCTGCAAATCCCATGGTGTATAGCAGTGATGTGGTTAATATTGTAGGGAATTAGCACAAAAGAATTCAGGGTGAGACACTGTGGAAGGAGAATGTGATAGCTGCTTTAAACAGAGCAAATCTTGTTCCCTTGCACTCAGATTTCATCCTTTTCCAAGAGATATATTCATGTGGCTTGGCCTGGTCAAGGAGTGCTGACTATTGCATCCTCATCTCTCTTGTTTCTTTTGTGACTAGCAGCAATCAACCGTATTTTAAATGTTTATGCCCCATAGGTGTGGATGGTGTCTGAATTTCTTTCTTTTCATTATTTTGCTTCAGACCTTTTAAGCCTTGGGCAAAATTTTTGTGTTTCCTCATTATTTTTGCCTTACCTTTTCTTCATCATCTTGTCCTCTAACCATTAGCCTGCCTTATTATTTGTATCTGGTCATTCAAATGAAATCACACAGACAGTGCTCTGTAGCAGTTAATGTGTATCTCTTTCACACTCACATTTTCACTTGTGCTTTTTCCAGTTGATACTACTGTTAGGAATTTCCACTGTCTAGCTCGAGGCATCAGCTATTTCTCAGGGAGTAGCAGAGCAGGAGAAACATGGCACGCCACCTAAGCCTTTCCAAAGAAGGGATGCAGAGGAGCTAGGGATTTAAAAAAAAAAAAAAAAAAAGACAAAACAGTTAAAGATTTCTATACATTCAAGCAGGAATTACCAGGAATTACCACTCAGAAATTGTCCTTTCAGTGTCAGTACCAGGGTGGTTTAGCTTTAGCTTTTCTATCAGAAACACATCCATGTTTCTACCAACTTTTTTCTATTTTTATAATAATTCTGGTCAGGGCTGGGATAATTTTCCTGACACATGCCTTAGTTCAACTTCTCCCCCATGACTTCTCTACCTCTTTAGCCTCTTGTCTCTTCAGAAAAATACTGTCTCTTCCAAAGTGCTGCTGTTAAATGTACATTCCTTTGAAATCCTGACATCTGGGTTCCTGCCTCTCTTACAAGATTCTCTGTCTCTCCTGTCTAGACCCTCGTCTCTCCTAACACAATTTGTAAAGTAACACATTCTAGAAGCACAAGAAAATAGTATTTTTTAATACAATTAAATGTCACTTTTGAGCATATTTTAAACTATATAGAGCCAAAACCTTCACCAGAGCTAAACTTCAGAGCTTACTGGCTCCAGCTCAGTTTACTTTTACTTCACAGCTCTTACAATTTCAGTAGCTGTCAGCTTGAAGTCCCAGTTTGAGCTCTCTACTGAGTTTGCTGGCCAAGTTCCCTGAAGGGTGATTGTAAGTGATGGAACAATTAATCAAAAATTGCAAAGAAACAAAAATCGAGCAATTCAGAATGAAAATGAATACAACTCTGTATAAAATGTTCTATGTTTAGTTCCTAGGGAATCTAGAAACATTCAGATCCTGTAATAAGATATTGAATCATCAAGTGAGGTTTAAATATTTTTAAAATATTTTAATGAAATATTTTTTGTCGTGTATTTTTCTTTGGTGAAGCAATTCTTGTTTTGGGAAAGCAATTGCAAAATGTTAAAGTCAGTTCTATTAATACATTCTCAAAGCAGAAAATAAAAACATGGCAGTTATATGGGGCTATTCTCAGATCCAATTAAAAAGATTAATTCTTTTAAAGGATAAAGAGGAGACCATCAAGTGAGTAGCCACATGCATGATTTTGATGTGTTCTAACCAGAAAACAATCATGTAAATAGCAGCTAGAACCTGAAAATGTTAACCTGGAACCTTTTGTCTCCGAGTATGAGATTTTTGAAAGCTTTTCTTCTGACCTTTGTAAAAAGAGAACACACTTGGAACAGAAGGCACCTGCTGTCTCATTTACTTTGTAATACATTGGGCTTGTTTAAAAAAACTGATTTATGCTTTTAACACTCCTCTTTAAACCTCAACCACAGCAGAGTTCATCCTTAGGTTTCATGCAATGCTTTAATTAATTTTTTAATTTATTGCCAAACAGTTGGATGGTATGAATTATCTTGATTAATGCAATGGTTTTAATGGAATATAGATACAGTTCATTTTCAGTTCAGTATCTCAACTGAGTACTAATACATGTAGCTTTACACCATCAAAAAACCACAGTTTCACCAGAGCCTTTTAAGGTGGAAAGCTTAGCACTGCAGGGTTACAACAGTTTAAGAAAGGTACTCCTTTCGGTGATTTGCTGTCTTTGTAATAAAGGCACTGCCTTCTGCCCTAGTTGTTGGCCGTGTGCTGTCATGTTTTTTTCTTGGCACAAGTATCATGTGTTGATTTGACCACAGGAAATGTTTTGGCTCTAGTCTGTGTCAGACTTAGGCTGCATAAAAGATCTCATAAAAACCATGTGGGGCTAACACTTTAGGCAAAGTTTCCTAAGCCTTTCGATGTCAAAAGTTTTTGAAAATCACCCATCAAGCCAGCAGAGTCTGCAGGCAGAACTGAAGAATTCCTATCCTCCAAAAGCTGTTAGGGTATATTGTTTTGCAGCTACAAAATTGAATAATCTGACAAAAGTTTGTGCAGCAGCCTAAGGGTTAGCTCTGCTCCTGTCCCTATCTATAGATTACCAGAAATGTTTTTCTATTGACTTTCTTAAGCAGAAGAAAGCCTGTTAGTCATATGATTCTTCTCCCAAACCCAAATAAAAGCAAGGCAATGAACCCCATTCATTTTTCAGCTGGTTCAGCTACCTGAGCCAGCTTAGCAGATAGTTTAGAAAAGCCATCCTGGCAGAAAGAAGAGCAGTGATAAACACTTGAGGATTTAGTGTGGGGAGTCAGCTCTCTCACTAGGATAAAAACGTTGATTTTGGAAAGAAGCAAGGCTTGTGAAATGGTGGTTTTCAGGCATCAGAATGGCAGTTCTGTTTCAGTATTGTTTGCTCTTTTGTACATTCTTTCTGAATAACTTCAAAAACAAACATCTATGTGAATTATCACTGGTAAACATTCAGATGATATAATTGCTATGATAACATTTCAGTCAGTTTTGCTGCCCACCTGTAAGTGCGGACTTAGTGCCTCAGCTTTAAAAACACAGGCAGAGGTCTGAAATTTTTACATCTGGCAGGATTTCACTAAGCTCCCTTCAGGTCTTTGTTTGGGATGCCTATGAGCAAAGCAGGGGTACCTCACAAGTGCTGCAGATAGTCAGTTGCAGCTCAAGAAGAATTTTTACACTAAGACCTATGAAACAGAATGCAAACAACTAATCAGTGTCAATGATTGTTTCTTTGATGCTCTGAGCAGTAAGAAGGTGAAATTTGCCAAATTACTACAGACTCAGCTGTAATGCCCTCACCAGAAACTAGCAGCTAGGAAATTAAATGTGTCATGGACAGTCTCATCAAACTCCACCTGAAAAAAACATTTAAGCTTCAAGTAGGGAAGAGACATTCTTGTGACCAGGGTAATAGTAGCTCTTATTGCTCCTATTCTTTGCTATTCCTTCTTTCATTCTGTATTTGGTGCTTGACTGTCTTCCCATTCAAAGCAGAAAACAAAATAAGTGGAAAATAAATTCTCTCAGACTTGCAACAATATCCTCTACAACATCCTCTGCAAGGACTGTGAAAATGTGGTACAGAACTGTATCTAAATTTTGTTTAATACATTCAAGAGGCAAATATATGCAATGGAGATTATACAAAAAGGTAAACCTATGCTTTATTTCATTAAAGGAAATGCTGCATCTTAACTCTTCTTGGTTATAAGAAGTCTGGGAACCTTGGGGTTAAATCTGATGCAAAGCCACTTTTCTCATAGAGTTCAGAAAGAAGATTTTCTGCTTCCAAAATATGCAACATTCTCAGAAAATACTGGAATCAGAAGGTCATAATTTTCCTTCAGTTATAAAGAAGCATCCAAAGTCTTCTTAGTAATTTGCTTTTTAGAACAAGAATTCACATTTTTTTAAAATCTGGAAAGCTAAGATGCTTAGTTTGTCCTTAATGCTAGCAAACCTTAGTGGCACTGAATATTTTTGGCTTATTCCACCAGATGAGAAGCAGTAGTTGGAAAGTGTTCTGACAACTGCTTTTGCTTCCCATTGGCAATCCAGTGGGCTCCAAATGGGGGAGGCTGAGACATGAGCCTTGTGATTGTTATTTCATCGTTCTCCTTTGCATTGAATTCTTCAGGGAAACTCAGTTAATCATCTTGAGATCTCCTTTTTTCTGCAAGCCAAGAATCCTCTGAGTGGAAACCTGTACCTGGCTATTCACTTCAGTGCTGGGGGAGGGAGAATTCATTGGCTCACTACGTTGTTCTCTATCCTAGACACATCCTCCTCTTGTAATATATTTGCTCTGACAGATGTGACCATCAAAAAGCTAATTTGACTAAGATGACTTAACTTCATCCCAGAGTTATCAATTCAAAACTGAAGCTGACATAAAAGCCAGACTGTTTTTGCCTCCTCTCTAGGTCTGGTCTCCTTCTCTGCCCTTCCAAGGCTCTAATACAGAACACTTTTATCTATTTCCCTAGTAATTTTATTTGTCTTCATTAGAGGTTTTCCTTTCATGATCCTTGCTGGATTTGCTGTCTGTAACTGAAAAATCTCTTCTGCTAGCAAAGCCACAACCAGTTCACTCCTAGTAGACATGAATAAGGGATCCAAATATTATATAACAAATACTGATATTTTAACAAATACTATGATAGCTCAAACTTGTGAAACATGGGTCTAGATAGTCTATAACTCAGTGACTGAATGCTGTGACCATATCTTACCTGGTGTCTCAGAAGTTTTCCCAAACACCTATCTAATGTTCACCCATAAAATTAACTTGGCTGCTGCAGAACAGTGGCTACATGGCCTCATTCCCTCAGGACACTCATGGAAAAGCTGACCAGATGCAATAGTGAGGCTTTACTCTGACCTGTTCTCACAATTTTCCAAAAGAATGGCTTTTACAGTGCTGGATCGCCTTATTTATTACTCCTAGCACAAGTTTAGGGTGTTTTGCTCTGTCCTAGAATGTTGAAGCTCAAAGTAAAAGTTGAGAGAGCATGAATGAAGGTGGGAGATTGAAGTGCTGGAATGCTGTGTTTATACATTGAGAAAATTACCCCTGGTGCCATATGTATTTGTCAACCTTGAAACAGCCCTGAGATGGGAGCTGTTTCTGTGCTTGGAGAGAATTTTTTTTTCCCCTGTGAAAAAAGCAAAAGTAAAAGCTGTTTTTCTTTAGGTGATTTCTCTGCTCTGTACAGAGGGAAGAAATTTCCCTGATTTATTTAAAGAAAATCACCTGGCATGCCCATGTGTTCGGGTTTCCATCTTACTGAGGAGGTGAATTGCCAGTCATCAATCCAAGTGACTGATGGAAAAGAGTTTTCTTCTTATGCTTGCGTGAGCCACTCCAGTTCCAAGTCCCAAAGCAGTTTGTCTGCCAGTAGATATGTGTTTGATTTAGAGGCACTATTCCAAGGGTAGGAGGGAGTTAGGTTTCCACAGAGCAGGGTTCTGAACCATGATGTTGTGTTGCTGAAAACATCCTCCTTAAAAAAAGCCAGTGAAATTGCTTGAGCCCCTCTGTGTAGGGGAGGAAAGTGACTTATAGCCAATAACTAACAACTGTGATTCCTTTGCTTCTCAATACTTCCATTATCCAAATTTACTTGGCAAATAACTGATAGAAATAATGTTTGGTCTGTAGATTTTTCCAATCATTTCCAGTAATAAAATCACTCAATTTTTAGCTCTTATTAAATACAGAGGTTGCATGGCAGTCACATTCTCTCTCCAGTTACATATAACTCTTAGAAATAGGCAGCCATTTCTAAGGCCTCTGATTACAAAACCTATCGTGCCCATCTATTCTACTTGAAAGCAAATGTGTAACATTTGCTCCCTCTCTAGTTGTAGTCAGGAACATTCCCAATCTGCCACTGCTATGTGGGACCTCTATGGAGGACCAACATTGCTGAGCAGAGAACTTTAAACCATCTAGAAGATTATCCTTCAAATGTGTTTAACTATATTTGATCATCTAACTTCAAAAGAAGGATATTATCAGATATAAGCTGGTAAGATAATTGAGCAAGGAGAAAAGATTACTAAGTGATAACTAGCTGTTCCACTTAGAATAGAAAAACAAAATAAACATATGCTAGGTGAAATTAGAGAATTTCTGATTCCTGCTGACCCAGCATACTGATGCAAACACCTTTGCTTCTGCTCTCTGACTGTATTTCCAAGTTCCCCATGGATCTCCAAGTTTTCCTACAGAATTGCAGCAGCTACTGAAGTAGGAGCTGAAGTAATGACTGTCCTGTCTCACAGCCAGACCCAAGCAGCTGCTGCTGTGCAGGATGCAGGGACTGCACCCCCAGACCAGCCGGGAGCATCTGTCTGCCTGGGCTGCTCCCGGGTGCCTCATCTCTCAGCAGCTGCCTTTTCTTCAAGACTTCTAGCAAAAGGACTTCTCGTATAATGCTGAATTATACTGAAGTAATTTAAATGACTTTGTGCCACTTGAGGCTTAAAAGCCACTAAATGTTAAAAAAATTATTTCAAGCACACAGTCATAAGTCAGCCTAAAACATCAAATGCACATCAAACAGAGAGCATGTTTTGTCTAAGGTCTGTACTTTTAAAATGAAACCAGGTCTGTTTCTACATGGCTGAACTTCTATGTGATAAGATAAACCTTTTTTTTTCGGTGTACAGTAAACTCTCCAGTCTGTACACTAGTGATTAAAATATCTACAGTATGATGAAATGTGATCTCATATCCTATTTGAGTGGCCAAGTTAAATTAGAGGCAATTAGGACTAATTTTGCTTCTTCCTGAAACCATAAATGTGCAGATGAAAGCTCTGATTAGAGGACAGGGCGTGTAGCTTTATTTGATTCTTAGCTTTGAATGGCTAACGTGTTCTTACCTTTGAAGATCTGAATTACTGAAATAACAGCAAAGTAATAAAAATATCAAAGTGAAATTGATTTTTAAAGATTATTGGTTGAATTAAAGTGAAGAGGTATAGATTTTGTAAGCAACTGGAAAAACCTATTGGTGTTTCAAACTATCTGATTATCAAACCTTTTGTAATTATGCTTGGTGGCAAAAAATGAGTGAAACAGAAAATTTCTGAAGTTTCAGGTTTTGCTTTTACAACCTGAGGGAGAAAAATAACTTTCTGTTTTTAACTGGGATCCCTATAAATAAATGAAAAATTCCTTCTCTTCCTATGTCCCTGACATTAATTGTATTTTGTCTTGAACAATCTCAGTCTAACTTCGTCAGCTCTAGACTTCATGGCTCTAAATTCTCAAGCATTTGTTCATCAAACAAAATGAAGACATTCCTTTAAGTCTCATTTTGAATACAGATTTACACTCAGGGAGAACTTATTAAAATAATTGTTTCTATTCTTCAAAGGCAAGTTATTCACTTGTTCCTAAACAGACAATATTTGTGTGTGTATACGTGTATATATGGGACCGTGCCCAAGTCCTGTAGCCAGAACACAATGAGATCTTGTACATGCCATCTAACCAGAGACCAGAAAAAGAATAAGAATGTAATATTTATAAATAAGTCTGGCTCTTCATTGTGGAAAAAACCTGTCGTAGAACAAAAAAAAAAAAAAAAAAAAAAATAATAATAAAAAAAAAAAAATTCTTATATAGAATGTCATGGTGCAATAGTGCAATATCTGAGCTAAATGGCAAGTTTCTGCCTTTTGAACAGATTAACTGTTTAAGGTGAAAGTATTTCTTTATATATTTTTTTTCCAAAACCAGGTTAACTGAAATAGCCCAACCCTTAGGTCACCAGACATTCAAATGAACTGCTGGTCTTTCTCAAAGGAGTTTGACTTGTGTCTTACCTGCCACCTCTGCCCAAGTGGACAGATGAAGAGATACATAACAAAAAATTGTGAAGTCTGACTTCAGAAGCCTTTGACATTTAGCAAAAGAATATGTCTTTGTTTGACAAACTAAGAAGTAAATATGATTTATTTTTCAAAAAGAAAAACTGTTCACCAAACATTGATTTAACAGGCAGGCCATGGAGCATGTGCCACAACTTTAAAAGGCACCAATGTGGTCCATATCTTCCTTTATTATTAAAACAAGGCTGAACATGGTCAGACTGGTGCGAGGTCTTTCAGGGAGGTTATTAATTGTGCCCAGAGATCTACCTCAGTCTAAATAGGTTCAAAACACTTATTAAACTTTTTATTTGTTATTTATCATCTTATCTGAGTTAAGAACAGTCTCCATTTATGGAACTAAATTCAGGTGATTGTAAAGGAAAGAAAGATTAGGACTGAAAGTTAGGTACCTAAGCCAATTATTTTTCTTCTAGGTAAATAATAAATCCAATATTGTTGAACATCATTTAGAAGATTGACCCTTTAGAGAGCAATCTAGTGTCTGTGTCATTTCCTTGTAACTTTGGGGAAAGAGTCATCTTCTGAAAACTCAGAGTACGTCTTCATGTGACCTTATCTCAGTTTGGTCAAGTTTTCACGATGGTTTATCTGAGCTGGTTCAGATAGTTTCTGCACATGGAACCACTAGATCCATTATTTCAGGATTTGGTTGTTCTGCTTCAGAGTAAAATTTGTGCTGACTGTAAGTCAGACACACATACCCAGTGAGTTGTGCTCCTAGGTTGTTATTGCTTGCTAATACATTTTACCTCCATCAGAAGTTTCCTGAACTACTGAGCCTCCATTCATAAAATTTTCTGCAATATTATTAGACTGACTGGACAGCTAGGAGCACCAAAACCTGTATTGTTGACTGGTATTTTGGCAAGTTGCTTTTCTCAAGTGTAACATGTTTATGTTAATCAAAAAAATTCAGGCACAGAAAAAAACGAGTGTAGTAACCAAAAGAGAAAACAATTATTTTCTGCCCTAATCTTTCTCAGGATTCAGAATCCTCTATCTCCTGGGCCAGCAGCATCTGCCCTGCATTTACAGAAGGTGGTTTGGAGAGAAATAATGTGGTAGAGAACAAAATAAACATTGCATAGATATGGAGGAAGAGGAGATGGGTAAGATATGTATATTTCAAAAAGAACAGAAGAGCAGTGCCTCTGAGAATCTTGAGGCCTTTTTTTTTTTCTGAGGTGTGATTTGATCTGTGTCATGTTACCTGAGTAGTAATGAATGCCTCCTAAGGGCTAAACACAGGGTCAAAAACACATAGGAGACGCATATAATGTTTAGATTAAATTATCCCTGAATTGGATAGAAGAGGGTTCAGTTAGTTTGTTAATTTCCTCCCCCCCCCCCCCGCCCCCCTTTTTTTTTATTTCCAACTTACATGTTTTTAGCTTTAAATGGATAAGGCATTGAGTAAATTTTTTTCCTTAAAAATGGACTCTGACTGATCTGATTGTCTAATGTTTGCAGTGTCTTTAAGTAACTCATACAGAAACTAGGGGTTACTTGAGATGCTTGTTCCATCATTTATCTGCAAGGAGAGCCCTAGTGCAAAAATAATGTGAACTCTCACACTTTTTTTATCATCTGTTGTCTTCTGGGAGTGTAAAACGCACTCTGTGTGCATGTGTGTGTGTGTGTATGTACAGCAGATGCATAGCCTACTCCTCCAATTTTGAACTGTGTGTGTGAGTTGCAAATATATCTCCTGAGAATGAGGAGACTTGGAAAGAATGAGGTCATTGTGCATAATAAATCCCCCATATGCTTCTCTTCTTCCCTACAGCCCACGAGAGAAACATTTCAGAAAGGGTTACTTTATAATTTACATTCCTTTTGTCAAAACTGGGAAATGAAGAACAGATATAGTATGAGGAATGGCTTGTTCATTTTCAGTGGAAGGAAAGAAAATCTGAGATACAACTGGCTGGAAAACAAAGTTGAGGTACATTAAATCAACTATATTTAAAGGGGAGTAAGATCAGAGATAAGAACAAAAGGAAACTTACGTACAGTGTAGTTTTTTACTACTATCCATAGCATCTGTGCGATATCACAGATGTTACACTAGCCACACGAGGGCTCTCCTGTTCTTCACTTGAAGAAATATATTTTTCAGAACTGTGAAAACTGCAGAGAAAAAGACCCAATTTTATTCCCACAACAAGAGTATTGGGCGTACTGCCCTGGTCCACAGGGTGTACTCTGCTTGCAAGTAAATACCATTTAAAGCATGGTGTTAGCACAGCAACTTAATGCTTCACTCCTTCATAGGAAAATAGTCATTGAAATATTGTCACAAAATCAGCTAATTTTTGATCAGACAGGAAGCAGGGAGGACTCCAGGCTGTGAAATATTTCTCGTGCAGCTGGGCACTGAGCACGGGCTGGTGTTTAGCCACGAGAGAACAGTAATTACAGACGGACATTTGTACGCCTGGCCTCGTGCCCGCGCAAGGATTAACCGCACGCTGACATCTGCAGCTCCACAGCCTGGCCAGCCTGTGTTGTGGCTAAGCAACAGCCTGTTATAGGAAGTCTGAGGAAGAGCTCTGCATGTTGGCAGCTCCTCCAGGATTTCTACTTATGAGAGGCAGAAGGTCCCCAGGGGTGCTGATAGCAGCTTACTGAAGTATCTGATTGCAGTCCTGCAGCTAGGCTTGAAACAGCCTTAGGAAGTGGATGGGAAATAATAGCCTCAATTAACCAGCATTCTGAGCAGCTGGATTCAGAGGGATTAACACACTCGGGTCAGGAGTTGTGATCCAGACCTTTTGCGTGTTGTCTCCCAGCAGCAGCCTGTTCCTGGCACCACCTAAATTCATTGAGGGCCTCTCCATACTGTCTGCAGTTCCAGAAATGCTGTAGGGCATACAAATATCCTCAGTGGCCTCTGCATCTAAAGCAAGCAGAGGGGCATCCCTGACTTCCCAAAGGGAATTTCAGATCAGAATCAGAGACCCTGCTTAACAATTGACATTTTGAAACTCAGTTTTGGCCTCTGATAGTCTACTGCTTCTCCAAGAAGACATGGAGAGGGTAGCATGGGGGATAGCATGTATCAGAAACTTCTCTAATGAGCAGCTTAGAGGCTCTTAGCTTTGCCCTGGAGAAAATTTAGCATGTACAAACCAAATAATGCACTTGACTTTGCCACACCAGAAAGGTTTTAGAACTGCTGTGATTAGCTGCATAGAAATAGATATTTGGATCCTCACAAAGAGCAGCTAAACATTTTCTGCTCAACATTTGAGCAGGAGCAGTTGTGGACTACATCTTAATCCTTCATGGTAGCCCAGTGGGTACTAAGAACACTTGTCTCTGTACAGGTGAGAGTTGAGTTCCCTTCCATCAGTCTCTTGATTTTCTGTTCCCACAGATATACCCTAATGCAAGGCTAACTTTTGCTCTTACTGATTTTTGTTCTTGACATTTATTTTTAAAGCTGTCACCATGTGGGCAAGAACATAAAATTCAGGACTTAAAGATAAGCAAGAAGGAATTTGGTTCTGCAGGTGGAGGTTAAAACAGTCCTTTGGGGTTTGGCTTAAAGTACCACTTGGCTCTGCTTTGTTAAAAACTGTTAAAAAATGAATTATGGTTCTGCCTCAGCTGAGATTGAAGAGGAATGGTGATAACTTTTCCCAAAGATCTTGCTGGAAGTTCTTACTAGGGAAAGGGGTGTTTGGTTGAATATGGAACATCTGAACAGGAAAGAAACTCATATGCAGTCCTGTCTTCCTTATATTTGCTGTTGGCTAGCTTCAATGGCTTTTCTGCTCAGTGTGTTTTTTGTATCCCTAACCTTGGGAGAATTCTTGTATATCTTGTCTTATACAGGAGTGCTAGGCATCCAGCTAGGGATTTAAAGTTCCGTTGAGGTTCTACTCAGCACAGTTCAGCTTTGAAGCTTTTAGGTCTTTTAATGGTTCAAGTTATTAGCTTATCAGTATAGCTGTTACAAAGGGGTTTTTTACATAGGCATTGGATAGTTTCTGGACACTTACCTAAGCCCTGGCTTGTAACTCCCACTCTTGGTCTACTCCTGCTTTCATGTCTTTGCTTTGCTAATCAGAATTAGAATTATCTTTTCTTTTACAAGAATTTTCTTCATGTTACAATGCACTTCCAAAATCTAATTCCTAAAAGATCAGAATTTGTAGCATTGGCATTCTTAAATGCAGAAAAGAAGCACATCCATTCTTAAGAGGTTAGTGTGTTAAATACAGGCTGCCCCAATAACTTCCACATAATGTTGGAGGACTTTCCTTCTCCTAATCTCTAAAAGGCCTCTATCAAAAAGATACATCCCCTGAATCTTTTCATTCACCCTCCTTGTCAGGTAGTATAATTGGCACTCATCAAAATTTGATTAGTGATCCTCTCCCTTTTCCATGTCAGCACTTCAAAGACCTTGCTTTCTGTAACTGTTTTCCTTGCATTAGCCAAAGCCTTAAACCACTTTTCTTCTCCATCTTTTCAGTTTCTGGTTTGCCTTAATGAGACAATTTTATTTATTGTTGCACTAAACAATCAACTCCAATCCTGCACCTTTTCCAAGATATTCACTTTTTCAGCTTGTCTTTCATTATGTTGTATTCCTGCCTCCTAGTTGCTCAGTTGACCTGCTTTAGCAGTACTATTAGTCTTCCAAGGTAGTCAGGCCTGGGCAAAGAGTGACTATAATGGAGGCTATGGAAAAAAAAAGGTAGGGGCAGGAGAGACTAAAAATTCTCCTTGTCTCATTTAAAATGATATATTATGTTTCCTTTGCTGCTTCTTCTGTTCTGACTTCATGACATAAGCAATATTATTTGCTCCTAAGTGTTCATCTGGGGCAGTTTTATAGTGCTGAATCAAAATAGCCATTTTCACTGCCATATTCTTTTCTCTCTGTAAACACATTTAGGGTTTCTGGCCACAGTCTTCTCTGAAATGACCTGACTGCAAGTTTTAATATGAGGAGCTTTGTGCTTCTGAGTTAAGAGGAATGATTGCTGTATAACATTCTGTTCACTGGAGCCTAATTTTGACATTTAAGCTGCTTTTTAGAGTACTGTAATAAGAGCACCTGAAATCCTTGCTTAATTTAACATAGTCTGCTGTTTATGTTTTTGTGCTGTGGGATGTTCTAGCTGTCTGGATAAAACTGAGGTCCATGAAACTGCAAACCAGTTGGTGCTTGGATCACCTGCTGTTTGTGGTATGCCACACAAGCATTGATTTCCCTCTGCATCAGCAGCTTACGCATAAAGCTGAAAAAGAGTTTGGCAAGTTGCAGAGTCTGCTGTTCTCCCACAACATTCCTGACTGTCTCTTAAAGACTTCCTGTGATGGAGATAATTTCAAAGTCATTTATTCCAGTTCTTTAGTATTCTTAGAATGAAGAAATCTTTTGAAAGTTCAACTAGCTCTTCATTCAGTGCAAGTGAAGAATATGTTCTCCTTCTCGTAAAACTAGGGACAACAGACCACTCCATTCTGTTTTGAAGTGTGTTAGGGTGTCTGGAGACTGCAGACTTGGAAAAGACCTAATTCTTTCTCAGGTTGTGTTTTCTCACCATCTTTGGGCTATTTACCCCCCACACACACTCTATCCTTGACTGTAAGAGGCGTTTCTGTTCCTGTAACAGGACACAGTGGAGGGAAGGATCTCTTAGGTTAATACTGCCAGGTCTTTTATTAACAGCTTGATCACCTTGACCTGAATGTGGGCTCATGTTCAACTTGTGATCCAGTGTCACCCACAGGCAGTCTATCCTACCTAGCTGGTTTACAACAAGTCAAATCTGTTTCAGTACGAAAGCTTGCATTTATCCCAGGTTTTCAAAATCATAAGTGAAAACAATCATGTTTTTCCTTCCAGTCTTTGTCATCTACAGATTTGTTATCCATTTGTTTCTATTTTTTTCTGTTGACTATACAGGCAGGCAGCTCTGCCATAGCTGTCCAAATTGGAGATTTGTAAGCTACGTCAGGTAACTCTCACCTGAAAGACGGACAGCTAAATTTAACATACACAGGAGTAACAAGAGCGTGGTTACAGTAGAACAAGTCTATGTAATATATATATATATATACCTGACCATTCCTTCCAAAAAACCATCAATCAAACGAAAGTCAAAGTCACACATCAAAGTCAGCTGATGTTTGCACTCTGTCAAGTGGAGGCAAACACTGGAATAGATCTGAGAAAAAGCACTTTATTTTTTACATAAAACAGCCTTGCAAAAGGCAGGGAGGAGGGGGATGGCTGAGAAGATATTACAGCCCATTCATTATGCAGGTCAAGGGGGAATTTCAGATTCCTTAGCAATGGCAGCACAACAACTGCTGTTCTCAGGGTCTTGTAGGGGTGCTGGTAGTACCATGCCAGACACTACAGCCTGTGCTGGTTCAGTGAAAATGTAGCCTCTTCTCCCTGTTTCATTTCTCCAAACATGACATGGAGTTTGATTTCCAGCATAAATATTACATGACATTCAGAAATTATTTATAACCAGTGTATTTGAATTCAGAACCAGCTGTAAAAATAAATGTCCAGTGTTTCAGAGGTAGTTTTACTTGTAGCAAATACAGATTAAATATGCATTTTGACAATTTATCACCTCTCAAAAACCATAAGGAAAAATTGATAAATGCAATAATTAAGATCCAAGCATGACATTGAATTGCCTGAGGTCTGATGACTTATAACTGTATATAAGTAATTAAAAGGGTGGGTGCCAAGATAAAGATTCTCACAAGGCTGCCACTTGTAAATAGCTATTTTTCAATCTTATATTGATATGGGCCTTTGTAAAGATGATACTTTGAATAATTTGGAAGGAAAGAATCAACCAGCAAACTTCATGTCATCAAGCTGTTCTTTTGACTATACTAGTTCCTTGAAAGGGGAAAGGGATATGCTCAAGAAAAACACTAAAAATTACATTTGTCTGTATAAATTCACTACCATTCTGCCAAGGTCAGCAGGTACTGTTCCAGACTGGGAACAAGTGAGCTACGGTGCTGCAGAAACATTTACATATCT
This sequence comes from Certhia americana, assembly GCA_018697195.1. Lineage (NCBI taxonomy): Eukaryota > Metazoa > Chordata > Aves > Passeriformes > Certhiidae > Certhia > Certhia americana. Next base: position 88,184,582 of record CM031859.1, on the reverse strand, counting down.
TAGAATCACCAAGGGCATCAAAATAGACCCTGGGGAAAACTCCCCTGCATAAAAGAACATCCTTGCAGACTGTGACAAAGTTGAGTATGTCTGTGGGGAGAGCACAGGGAAACAGGAAAAAATAGGGACTGCAAGGAATTGCCTTGTGTTTGGATGCTGTGTAGGGCTGTTGGAAGGAAAGTGTCACACACCTTGCAGAAATAATTTTAGGTGGCTCCTGGTAGATACTGTATGTGTTCTAGTCATTATTATTCAAATGTAGTTTTATGCATTTTCTGAGTCTTCAGAGAAGAAGAGTCAGGAAGAAAATTGACACTTTGGGCTCTTTGTTTCACATAAACAACCAAGACACAGTTTGCTCCATATTTTCTTGAAGACGACTTATTAGGAGGCAATTTTTTGTTCTATCAGGATGCAGTTGTTTGCAAAAATTAAAAATAAATAATACTGCTGTCAAAGCACTACCCATTATTTAAAGCTGCAAATGCACTTCTGTTTTGGAGTCATATTCTGAGTTCATTCATCTTTGGGCACAACATTAACATTTGGTGCCAATCTGAAGGCTTCTGGAGGAAAATAGTATATTCAAAACTACTCTGGAAAAATGCACAAAAACTCCAAGGGAGAAAAATGATCTCACAGTTTGGAGAAGGAGATAGATGCAAAGCTGAATATCAGGGCAACACTAGTCTTCCCCTTTGAAATTTTGCATGGCTGAGGGTGTGTACAGAGCACTTGGAGTACTTCCAACCTGATTTTGTACAGAGAATACATGCTTCAAAATACTATTATGTATATACTGTTCCATGCTGTGTTGTCTTTTATATAACCATCTCAAATGATGGTTCAGCTTTTACGAAGCAATTGAGGGTCTTTTTGCTGCTACTGATAATTTCTCTGGCTCAGTTTGGAGAGGTTTTCTCATAATATAAAACCAGAGGCTCAGTGCCCTTCAGAAGAGATGGGACAAATGAAGAGACAAACCAAAGGGGAGAAATAACAGCCAGGTTCATGGAAAACACACCTTTTGAAGAGAGGCTGATTACATTTTTAAACTAGATGAAAGTAAAAGCAGTTCAATTGCAAGGGTCTTATGTAAAGAGAAATAGAATTAGTTACAGAATAATTCAGATTAAGAGGGCCCTCAATAGGTTTCTAATCCAACCTTCTCCCTCAGAGCAGGGGACACGAATTCAGATTAAGTTGCTCAGGATTTTGAACAGTCAGATCTCAAAAGCCTCCAAGGAGGGAGAGTCTCACCCAGACCATTATGATCCTCATAGTAAAAATATTGTCCTTTTGTAGAGCCTTTTGTGTAGTCTATTGTGCTTTTGTATAGAACTTCCCCTGTCCCTGTCTCTCTTTAATTTATGACCATTGCCTCCTGCCAAGCACCTCAGTAAAGAGCCTGTCTCCATCTTCTCTATAAGTTCCCCGTAGGTATTCAAAGGCTGCTGCTAAGTCATGTTCAAGCATCAATTAGCTGTTCTCTCCACCCAAGACACGAAAGAGTAAAAAATCCCAAATAGGTTGGCTGTGGAAGACTCAATTTTAGCAAAAGCCCCAGTAATGAGCTCAGAGAGGTTTGAGAGGGGAAATGTAGGCGCCCTCCTCTGTCACTGGAAGTTGCTAAATAAATTTATTATTTAATTTAATGAATAAATTAGAAAAATGTATGGTTGCCCATCCACGGGGTGGGGACGCCAGGGGATGTTTAATGAACCCTCAAGATGCCCTCCAGTCTTGTTTTCTACAGTTTTGATTTCATTCTAGAAGAGGATGTGAATACAAGAGTGAATACACTCTTCTAGTGCCAGCTTAGGGCCACAGAGCTACATACATCACAAGAGTGAGCCCTAGGTGCATAATACATCTCAGCACTTATTAATATTTCAGGAAGTTACAAATGCCTGAAAAATAACAGGGAAATACAGTTATAATGAAAATAATGTTGTAGCCTGAATTACTGCAGTGGTAGCAGATGTTTGTTCTGCATTCGTCTAGTCACCTGAGATAAACTGAATATGCTGCCTTTTATTTTTTTAAAGGTCAAGGAACAGGTTTGCCAATAATGAACCTTTAAAAAAATTGTCTAATAAGTTGACCTTAACTCTTTGTATTTTGTGATTTTTTTTTAATATTCATGTTTATGAATAAATATCTATGTGGAATAGATTGCTAATGATATTACTATAGGTATGGTTTTACTATAGCTACAATAGGTGCAGATGCCAGGATTTAGAAAGTTTGTGAAGCATAATGTTACTAAAACAAAAAGAGAAGTCAGATTGTTTTTTATATCATGCTGTTCCAAACTATGCAGGAATGGCAACTCTTCCCTGAAAAGTAGTGAACCAGATTCTCAGACAGCTCCCTTTGTCATTTAGGTTTTCCAGAAGCAGGCACAAGATCTCTTGAAGTGCATCAAAGTAGTGGCAACTCCTGGAAATTTTACCTTTTGGTTGCTCTGTAGGAGGATGCTCATCAGAGACAGCTGAGGATTAGCGGGTGAGCCAGCCCTGAGCAGTCTAACACATCACCCACCCCACTCTCCACCAGGTAGCCTGTGTATATGTCTGAAAGCAGCACGTAGCAAAAACCAAAAATGTCAGGCATAGCTCTGTGTGTCTTCAGACAGCAGGGACCCCTTTCTGACCTACTCAGTGTGAAACTTCTTTCGTGCACTCTATTTTTGAAATCCTTCCTTGTTCTCTTCACATCTTCATTGTAGTCTAACAAAAGGAATGCATTTCCTTCAATAAGGTTTTGATACCCAGTGAAAGAACACCCACCTATTCTCTGTGTTCATTTCTGTTCTGCTGCCACAACCTGCTGATTGCAGAGAGAGCGTTTTGCTTCCATTATAGTTTAAATAAAATGATAGGCTGTCTACATAGGCAATCCATTAGCCTTACGCAGCCTAGTCATTGCTAATTATAGGCTTTAGACTTCAGTAAGCTGGGTCAAAATTCTCCATTTTTCAGTGGAAAGCGATGTCATTTAAAAGCTCTCTTCTGTGCACCACTCATTCACCGTTCTGCTGCTCAAAACTCAGCAGCGACTCTTCTGTGGTAAGTGAGCATCTTCTTTTTCAGTTTGTGCTCAGAACAGAAGCTAAAGCAAAAACCTCATGAAGCAGAGTTCACTCTACAGACGAGTGATTTGTTTCACAGTATGTTGGTGTGAAGTGGAAAACACCTTGTAAAGTTGAAGCTCTTAATGTTATCTAAGAGATGGAGCTGTGAAGGAGAAAGTGAGGTGGCGGAGTCAGTTTAGAAATAATGTTTATTTCAGTGTTTGAGGGTTTTTCCAGAGCAAAGCTTTGAGTTTGGGAACAGAGCCAGCAAGGGATGTTTATTGCAAATGTAAGCTTTTCAAATGGAAATGGAAATTTTATGTAAAACTGTTTAGTCAACTGTCACTTTGTGTTAAGCTTAAAAAAACCAAAAAAACCACAAGCGCAATGTGTTGCTTTTTAAAAACCCTTTCTACCGTGTAGTTCAAGGAATTGATCGGTAAAAGCCTTGATGCTGCAGGTTTATCTTTTTGTGGTGTGTTGTGAATGCACCGGCCAAGGCCCCGGTGTTCCCACCTGCCCACAGGGGACCCTGATCCCCCAGGGAAGGGAGGGAGTCCGAGCGCACGCCCCTGCCACCCAGCCTTCCTCCAGAACATCTGGGGGGGCTGTGCTTGTAGAAGGGAGGAGGTATCCCCTTGGCTGGGGGTGCTCGGGCAGGCAAAGTCCTTCCCACTGCTGCCCTAACCAGAGCAGCTCCTAGGGCAGCTTGGGGAGTGTCAAGGAGCTCTGCTGTACACGGGACAAGGATGCAGCACTGCCTGCAGCTGCCTCTCACCTGGATTCCTCCTAGGGCATGAGGCAATCACAAGGGAGGAAAAGAATGCAGCCCCACTTTCTCCTCAGGAAACCTGAAGTGAGAATTTGCAGGACAGTCTTGAAGCCTTATTGTTGTTTTTGCAGTTATTTTTTACTGTTAACTTCCATTATTAGTTGTAGCATTATCCTAAACCACAAATGATTCAAGATAGCAGAAGTTGTCCTTTTCTGGCAATATATTGAAGTGTTTTAACTGATAGGAGAAAATAATAGGAAGATTTGCTGAAGAGAATGAAGGATTCAAGTGAAATCCTGAGTGCTGAAGCCATGAGAATTTTGGTGTGCTGATTCTGTGTGAAAATGACTGCAGAACTCTGGCAGAGAAGAACAAAAGCCGCTGTTAATGGCATCTTGTCACCTGTTTCTGGTTTGTTTGGGATTTCTTTTTCCCCTTTATAACAGAACAGTAATTTTATGATAAAATGAAAAGAGGATCCCTTCACTCAGGAGACATTTAAATGACAATGTTAAGGAATTTGGGTCAGATATCTGTACTATTGCCTAAACACAGGCAGTGACTTTACATCAATGTTACACTTGGTTTCCTGCTAAAATTCTCTTTGATTAATATTTGTTCATGAAAGTTCAAAATAATGATAGAAAACAGTTACAGTGAAGTAGGAGCTCAAACCTCATTCAATTTCAGTAGAATACTGCACAAGGGTCTAATATTGAAAATCTTATAAGCTGCTAAGTTGGTTGGAGAATTTTAGTGATCATTCTTTAAAGACATTGCAGTACTGCTATCGTGGATTCCTTCCTAAAATGTTCTAAAAATGGTAGGAGCTCTATTAGAGCTGAGTAAGAAAAGAATAAAATCAGAATGTAAAGTGGTCACACTGTATCTGTATAAACCTAGTCCTCTCATACATAAATTTCTAAACTTTGCGGGAAATAAACCTTTCAGGTTGTGGCAGTCCGAGTGTCTAGCATGGTCTTTTCTTATGAAACAACTATAAGTTTAAATGTTTCAGTAGATCTGCACCTCCACCTTAACCAGTGTTTCTTTGATGGTGCCATACAAATAGCAGAAGATTGAAAAAAAGGATGGTTTACATATGTCACTGCAGAGATAAACAGAACACTGTTCGGGTGACTTCTCTTTATGACTCAGAGTGACAACTATTTGAAAGTAATTTAGTGTCGTTTCATTAAAGGCTAATGGTATTTCTGTTTTATGAGTTGAATACCACAGATTTCACTAGAAATACAATTGTTTCATTTTCTTCACTTGTTCTTCTGCAGTAATTTCCTGTGAAACTATTAAGTCATAAGATAGCTTTTACTGAGCAGAAGCCTGCATTAAAGCAAGCCTAACACAATTCAATTGAAAAGGTTATTTAGTACCTAATGTGTCAACGTCTTCACTAAAAGAAGATTTTCAATTGTGCATTAAATTATTACTGTTAAAGTTCAAAACAAGAGTTGTCTTGCAATTTAGAAATGCAGAGCTCTATTTTCCTTGATCCATACGGTCACTCATCAAATCCTAATTATGTAGGTACTTCCCCCTAGTGGACATGAAGATATTTCTACTGCAGTGGTTTTCAGACCCATTCCAAATTTGATCAGGATTTAGGGAAAGGCATGTCTTCAAAAAGGCAGGGAGTAGGAGCTGAGCAGTCCCCTCTGACAGGGGAGAGCAGGAAGAGGAGGGAGATTTCTGAGAGTTAGCTCAGGACTGGTGCCACTGGTCACAGTCAGCACATGGGCAGTGAGAGCAGGTGATCACAGGGAGCCACTGCCTTCAATTGCCACAGGGATAATCTGGACAGCCAAAACAGAGCTGCCAGAGGACCTGCAGCTGGCTCTCCTGATGCCATAGGACAGTAGGTAGGTTTCAATATTGATAAATGCAAATTAGTGCACCTGAGTTAAAATAAATAGTCACAGTAATCGGCTCTGCATTAGCCCTTACCTGTCACGGAAAGATCCTGGAGTCATTGTGATCTTCATGTTTGTTCTCCAGAAATATCATCAGTGATATAAAAGGTAAAATAAATGTTTGAAGCAATTAAAAGAATGAAATTAAAAATAAATATTGTGCATATGTGTGCCACATTTATGAGATTATAGGCAGATGGTTTGGCTCAAGCCCTGTATTGGCAGAGAGGAGCAGCTTTATGTTCTGGTGCCCACTACATGAGAAGGACATGGAACTTTGAAGCAGGTCCAGAAGATAGCCACAAAGCTGATAAGAGGACAGGAGCATCTTCCTTACAAAGGCTGAGAAAGTCGTGGCTGTTCAGCCTGGGGAAGAGAAGGTTGTGTGGAGACCTCACAGCTGCCTTCCAGGGTCTGAAGGGGGTCTGCAGGAAAGCTGGAGAGGAACTCTTCATCAGGAAATGTAGTGATAGGACAAGGTATGATGAGCACAAATTGAAAGAGGGTAAATTTAGGCTAGATATTAATAAAATCTTTACTGTGTGGTTGGTAAGACACTGGAACAGAAGGTTGTGGATACCCCAACCCTGGCAGTGCTCGAGACTGGATAAGGACTTGAGCAGCCTGGTCTAGTGGGAGTTTCCCTGCCCATGGCTGCAATGACTGGGACTAAATGTTCTTTAATCCTACCTTAATGATCTTCCAACCTCTAAGATTCTATAGTCCCTCGGTCAGAAAATTGAAGAACAGAGTAAATCAGAGAGTCAAAAGCAGATATAGAAATACAAGAGGACACTCCAGCCTGAAAAAGAGGCGAGTAGAATAATGTATACTGAAAGTTTATAATATCATTAAAGCTAGGCAGAAGGTGAATGGGGGCTATGATTCCCATTTCTCATATCAGAATTATAATACCCTCATTATCACAAAAGGTTGAAAGTGTAAGTAGCCTCCAAAGAGAATTATATGGAATTGATGGAATATAGTTCTATTGTCACCTACCAAGTACAACAGTCTCTTTGAAGCCTCCCTCTAAGGGCAGCTCAGACCCTGAGCTTCTGACTCTCAGATGTTAGTTGGGTTTGTCATGAGCAAAAAACCACAGTATTCCTGTTCTTGGTTCCATGTACTCTTTTGTCTAGGGTGGGAGATGGGCTGGCAGTTTTAAATATGTAGGTGAAACATTTTAGTCATCCTTACTGCACTGCATATATCCATAGGCACTTCTTTAAATCCTATTCAAATGTTTATTTATCACTTGTATTTTGAATGTATACACTGTTGACATATAAACGTTACCAGTTCTTGAGATTTTTTTAATCATAAATCTTTCTTGAATTTCTTGATTAGTTTTTTTCTGACAGCTCCAACCACAGATGAACTTGTAGTTGAAAGCATCTTTTTAAAATAATAATGAACCAGGTATTTTAAAATAAGCTAACAGCAGTTTGTGTAGAAAAGCTTCCTGGTGTGTACCCAAATCTTTGAAAAAGAAGTGGTAAACATTAAGGAAAAAACAATATCTGGTGACTGTATTTTTTAAAGTCAATTTTATAAGCCTTTCCTACTAATGCATGCACTTACCAGCATACCTTTTTATAAAAGAAGTGGTAGTGAAATGTTTTAACCATGTGCTGTGTAAATCACATTAAAATCTCAAGCCCTTGTATAACTAGCAGGAATATGGCCTAAATTTGGGCTATAAAGATAATGTAATTGGTTTGTAGATAGTTTCTCTTAAGTATAATGTACATGTGTAAAACTCAGTGGAGTAAAATGGTTGTTCACATTCCATGCGAATTTATAATCATGGCAATAAATTAAACATCAGTGTTTACCTTTTTCCCTTGCTAGCTTAATCACCAAAACCCAAGAGCTGCTTAATGGCCCTTTGATGAATTTTTAGAAGAAATGAGGAGTCTGGAACCATAAGAGCAGTCATCATGCACACACATTGCACATCACTTAGACACCTAATACACAAGGAAATGCTACAATTCATTAGAGGGAAAAAGGAAGCATGGCTGGAGAGCAAGGGTGTTTGTGACTGCCAAAGCATGGCAGTAAAAGGACTGAGGGCAGCTGAATGCAAGAACAGGTCCATGCAAAAATAAAATTAGAAGTTAAGAAGCAAACTACAGAACCTTTCACAGCTCATTTGTTTCTAAGATGAAATATTAGAATATTCATATTCTAATATGAAATATTGTTGTAACAAATTTTTTTGTTTGAACACTTTAGACTGAATTTTTCGTGTTCCATGTAAATAATAGTGATTTGTCAAACACGTTATTTCCCAATATTTTCTCTTCTAAAATTGCCAAGCAGAACATTAAATTAACAAGTTCAATCAAGGTTCAACCAATACTTTTAGAAGTATCATTTTGTTAGCTCACTGTTCCTTGTGATGAGAAGGAAATTAATATTCAAATCTTTCTTTCTCTTGTCAGTCCTTTGCTCTGTCACTCAATTTCCATCCTGAAGGAAGAAGTGGAGGAAATACCTATGCTACTCAATCTATAGATACAGTGGTAATTAAAAAAATGGTTAAACATCTGTATGTAGGAAGAGGATACCCCTATGTTACTCAGATTAGGACTGGGTAAGCTTCATGATTCATTTGGCTTGGCTGCTCCCAAGATCTTAATTAACAGAAAAAGCCCATTTACACTTGTTGGCAGAAGGTAGCTAAGGATATTCACCATCACACAGCTATGGTTTAGATGCCCTTGAAGTCTTCCAAAAATCAGAAGTTCCATGAGATTTTCAGACTTTTTTTTTACAATTGACCATGTTAGCAAGCAGATTCCCTTTTTTTTCAAAGTGGGAAAAGGTGGGGAAAGATATAAAGTATCTGACTACTCTAAATTATCCCCTAACATGGACTTTCCACTGTGTCATAGCTTATTTCTTACGGTTGGCATATATTCCCAAATGAGGATGTGAAAATATATTTTTTTCTGTGGAAAAAGTCTAAAACATATAATATTTCATTAAACTAATCCTCTGCTGTCATCAGGTGATAGCCCATAAAAGTCAGCCCTCCAATAAAAATGCAGTTTCAGAACACTTAGGACTTTTATATGTTCCCCACTTCTTTACTGCATGCCATAGGCCTTTCCTACCTAATGCTGTTCACTGGAAGACAGTTTGCTGCTTAGAATTAGTTCTCACATCAGCTGCAAGTGTTTTAATTCATGATGAACTATATGGGATGGCCTAGAGCTCTGAATACAGTCCTGTGTGCCCAGACATGTTGAATGCCACAGCCAACTGAATCACTCCTCATTCAAGCCAGATAAGGACATAAGTAAAGAAAAATACTATTTCTAAAACAGACAACATGAATACAGAAGCTTTTTGACACACAAGTGGCAGAAATCAAAGATCTATGTTCTGTATGCTTGTGCAAAAGTCAAATCTGGGCTACCAGGCTGTGCTACTGCCAGTCTGCCCCTAAGACAGGTTGTTGGGGTGTTGAATATTTACACTCAATAAATGTCCTGTCAAAACACACAGTCTTTTGTATTAAACCTCTTCTTTGGTGATTATTGATCTTCAAGATTAACAAACTTCTCTGGAAGCAATTTTTCCCCTCTGCCTTCCATCTTCTGGAAGTGCTCATACGCCTTTGGCAGAACAATCGTGATCTCTTGTACTTGATTGAATTATTGACTATTTGACTAAATAATTAACTGAATTAGGAAATTGTTAATTTATGAATGAGAAAATGGGAAAATCTCATTGAGAAATTTTTTCCACATGAAGTTTATGGTTTTTTATTTTTATGTAAGCCACCAACTGCTCTGAAAGAAAAATGTAAATACAGTTTATGCATGTGGCTCATTACCAGCTCTGGCTCTCATTCAAAAGCAGGAACCTGTGTGACTTACTGTTAGGAGGTGAGAGTGAGCTTGGGGCAAAAGAATGGGAAGAATGACTTATTTGCTTTATTTAACAAAAGTTGTTACTTCTGTGTCTGATGGTAAAGCCCACACCATCTTGAAGTTCTCAAACATACTAGAAATTAGGGTGTTGCATAACACATCATTAGCAGAAGGAACAGTATGTTTGTCAGATATAAAAATCACAAATAAAAAGACTACAAGAAATAATCCAATTATGCTTTGGAAATGCCAGCAAAACCTTTAGAGCTAAGAATAAGATAGAATAAAATAAAAGGATGGTAGGATGATTTCTGCTCTGTCTAGTTAACTAATTATAGAATAATTAAGAGTTTTGCTCCTTAGCATCTGTAAAGGGGAGAAGGTCTTCAATATGTCAGCACAATAGCCTTCATAAGAAAGATATGTCACGGTGTTTTTTCCATTGTTGTACTAAAATTCAAGTGATGAAATCTGATAAAGCACAAAAAGTCCTTTGCTTGGAACATCATCATGTTCTATGACAAGTCTAAGACAGGTTGGAAGAGAGAAGTTGAACATGAGGTGTCAGAAAGTTACTAATACTGTTCAAATCTATGAATCATTAGCAACAGATGTAGAGTAAATGAAAAGTTGTCTGTAAATTGTATGAGTAACATTGGACAGTCACTGTAGTGTTTTTGCATTGGATTTCTATCTATGTAGCTCATGGAGAACTACAGTGCAAAGATGTTAAACTCCTTAAGAACCCATGCTTCCAAAGAAATATGAATAAATAAATAAATAAATAAATGAAAACCAATAGTAAAGTAAATGTAACTAAAGCTAGCTCAGGTATGTGATTAGGGAAAAGACGAGTACAGTTTTGATGGGGATTTAGAGGTTGATCTTTGTCCCAGACACTTATAGGGCTCAAAACACATATCTTTACTAGTGACCTAAACCAGTTCAAAGCAATAAAAATCAGCACCATTGTGCCAAATGGCGTTTGCCTTTACAGAAGCAAAGGTAACTTCATTTTGAGTATTGCACAAAGGGAAAGCATGAGAAGTGCCTGCTTATCTAAGTCTATCTTAAGCTGAAAATGCTTGAAATGCTTTTAAAACAAGAAATCAAAATGCACAGTTTTCTTGAACATTGTAGATTTCCTCCATATAATTAATACTCTTTTGCTACCAGGTAATGGTGTGTGCTTCCCAGAGCATATTCGAAAAGAAGCCACATTAAAGGCTGTAGCAAACTTCTCTTGAGGAACTGCACTGTGTGTGACTGGGGCCATTGTTGTGTGGCTTGCATAAAACACACCCTCCACCTTCTCACACAAACACACAGTGGTGCCCTTTTAAGAATATATTGAAAACAAGCTATTTAAAGAATTTCTGGTTAGAAAAGAATAAAAGCACATCTTTTAGAAACTGCACTGCAATTCATCAGTCAATGTGGAGACACTGTAAAGTATGGAAGAGGTCATTTCCCCATGGGTGTTGGAGCTGATTATTTTTTTAATTTTTGTCTGCCACTTATTTCTGGATCATCTGAAATGTCTAGTTTCTGTGAAGATACAGGGCAAACTTCCCCCTCTGCCAGTAAGTTGAAACCTTTCATAATTGAATCCTTAACCATTTTCTTTGAGTTCTCTATTCTCCCTCCAAGTTCTGCTGTGTAATACCACCTTTGCCATAAAGACTTTCCCATTAAAATTTCTGGTTGAGATGAAGGAAAAAAACAAGGTCAAGTAAGAGTAGAAAGAAAGCTCCTAGACAAATCCTCTTACATGACCTGGTAGGGTAAGGGAAAACTGGCATAATAAGAACCAAGCAGTGCAAAGTATAACACACACAGATACCCAGGCTGGATGGAGACTTCCCAACTGGGTGTAGGTGGCAGCCTAGTTCCAGCAGTTCAGCCACATCTCTTGACATGACTTCAGGTATCTTCAGAGTTCCTTATGCTATAGCCTGAGCTTTCTAAAGTAATGTATTCTCCATGTGTGAGCTTACACATGTCTTTTCTTCAATTGCTGTATTTCTAGATACAAAGGAATAGCCAAATACAGCAAAATGAAAAAAAAAAGGTAGGTCTAGATTGTGTACAATGAAAAAATTCTGAAGGCAGTGGAATAGCTTGTCCAGAGAAGAGGTGAATGGTCCCATCCCTGGAACTATTCCAGGCTAGGTTGTATGGGGCTTTCAGCAACCTGACCTAGTGGAAGGTGTCCTTGCCCATGGCAGGGAGTTGTAACTGGATGATCTTTAAGGTCCCTTCCAACTCAAACCATTCTATACAAGGAACAAATTCTGGATGGTCACTAAAGCCACCAGCATGCCCTGCCCTGGGGCTGACAGGTTGAATTATTGTTGCCAAGCCTAACTTGTCTTGCATCTGGCACTGTGTGTAACAGTAGGCAATGTGTCAACAAAGCACTTGCACTACTCCAAGACCTCAGCTGAACAAACAGTTCTGAATTAGCCCTTTGCATGGATTTTTAGTAGATTTTGGGCACGTCCAAGCCCAAAAGAATTCTTTCCTTTCTCTTCTAGAAGTGTTATCTTGTTTGTTTTGAATTCTTCATCATTTCGTAGACTTTCTTAGAAGATAGTGTTTAATCTAGATGCTGATCTCATTTTTGCATATGTGTGTCTTTGGAGATTTGGTTTTCTTACCTTGAATCTTTAAATTTGACAATTTTTTTGTAGCTGCTTTCTTACCTTTGATAGTAAACTCAGGTGTTAATCTATATCATCTTATTTGAAAATGGCAATTCTACTCCCCAACTTATTCATTGTTAGTTTGGATAAAATTAGGAAAAGGGAGGGAAATTCTTTAAATGTCCTTCTTAAAAGTGATCAAAAATAGCAAAGGGATTTATAAGGCTTTTGTCTTCAAATAAATTTTCTGCAGCTTTCTCGCTTTGATGTGCGACTTGATGATTGGTTTTGTTGTTTGGGTTTTTTAATCTTCTTCTGTATGTTGATTTAATACATTAACTATCTTAATGAGGATTTGAATGATTTAGATGTCTGTGATGACAAAGAGAAAAAATAGTAGATACCTATCTGGATACATTCGCTAATTCATTGAGTATTAAAATGCCAAAATTCATTTTGAGCCTTACTTGGCTGTTTGGCAGCTCTTTTCAGTTAAAAGTTGTACTCATTTCAAATTTTAATAGGTTTTCAGATTTCAATTAAAAAATAACAAAGCCAAGTACTAGAGACAGTGTTCTGAGTGGAATTTCCAAAGCCCTTAACCATCTGTCTACATGCAGTCACTCAAAAAACTACAGTGTAAGAGGCAGGTATCTAGGCTACCTATATAATCATTGATGCACAAGGTTGTTTTAGCATAAATAAATGATAATAAATTAAAAAGGGAAGGACTTTAAGTGGATAGGGACTGATCCCATATATGACAGGATGCATTAAAACTTGTCCCAGTTTGTCTTGACCTGGTAGTGTTTTAAGAACCAACTTGCCCTAGCTGTCAAATGCTTTAATTCCACAAAAGAAGAGGTTGCAGCCACACAATCTAGCCAAAAGTTAATATATTTGAACAAATAGCACTGATTTCCTCTGGCTTTGAATTAGATTTATATTATAATTATTTCCCCAGGAAGGAAGGAAGGCATTAAGATTAAATGTTGATGCTTGGAGTAAAACATTGGCTCTGCTGCAGTTATACCTCTAATATGCAGGATTCATGTTTCTTTTGTACATAAATAAATGCATTCCATATAGATTTCATAGATTCCATAAGCATCAGAACAACTTCCAGCCCCAAAACTGTCCTATTAACTACAGAAAGTACCCAAATAGCATGGTGATAGCCACAGAATAACAAACTTTGTAGTTCCCACATACTTTTCTCAAACTATTAAACCACTGTTTTGCACAAAACTGGTTTATTCGTCTTTGTGCAAATGTTTCATCATTCACCTGACAGCAAAGAAAAGTCTGTCCTACATATTGCTTTTATACAGTTGAATATTCTGCAGTTCCCTTCTGCTTTTATGAATCAAATATAAAGACCTAGTTCATGAGAAAGAAATGTTCACAAGGTCAGAGAAATGAATTTTGTGATATATTTCCCTGAGCTCAAAGTACAAGTAGCAATTGCTATCAATGTATACTGCATGCAAAAAGTTGAATTAATTTCTCTCTGCATTTTATATTCTGCTTGATTCCCCCTGCCTTCTCCACTGGAAAATTCTACTTTTCCCTTTGAATGTTACATTCCCCAACATTCTTTTAGCTAGAATAGACCCCTATGACAACTGTTACTTTGTTGACTTCAGGAGGCACCAGAGACAAAAAGAGTTGTTTTTCTGGCTATCTCCAAACTGGGGTCCTGGGAAGTTACTGAGCCCTTCATGGTCCTCAGAAGTAAGGACAGTGCAGGACAGAGAGGAGCATCAACATGTAGAACTGCCCTCTGAGCCTCAGCCACATCTTGGTGCCATCTCATGGTGCAGCAGTGAGCACTGAAACTGAGGTCATGATGAAGGCAGCAAGACTAGGTAAGCATGGGGTTATATCTGCTGCAGGAGAAACCTTTAGCCACATTATTTCCAATTTCCTCAGTGATGAAATAACTCCAAATTGTGTTTCTGCTCCATTCCTCCATCTGCACGGTGGCTATGTGGCTAAAATCGTTTCCAAAAGTACAGAGGCAATTTTTCTAAAGATGTCTATGTATCAGCAAGTAGGACAGTGCAATAGGAGCAGATCTGCAGAATAAAACAGTTGGTGCTGCAGGTGCAACACCCACATGGCATGTATTCATGGAGATGGAAGGGGTAGCTCAGATCAGCCCCTGGTCCCATCTTTCAGCTCTGCATGGATCAGGAAAGAGCCAGGTTTGCACACTCCGAGACCTCACTAGGTCAGACACAGCAAAAGAAATGCACACGGATTGGAGATTTACTGCAAAAGCTGTCCTGGTAGGATCCAAATCTTAATATTCACACACCTGCCATCAGCTCCCACTTCAGCACCAATATAGAAGGTATGTTTTCAAAAAACCTCACCACACAGAATGCTAAAATCATTTGAAGGTGTGCCCTGTTAGTATCAGCAGGGGAATGCAGTTAGAAAACATGGTCTCACCTAGCAGCTTAGGTAGTCAGGAAAACTTAAATCCTAATTACAGCATTGGCCATCTAAATATACAGCCCTGAAATCTTGAGGATCTGGTATGCAAAAGTTCTGGTTCAGCTGCTTATTTTTGGTATGAGGTGATGTTTTTTACTGATGCCAGCTCTTAGCCTTTTATTTCAAACCTTGTGATTTTATCATCATCTTAATTTCACGTCCAAAAGTCACAAGACAAGCAGAAATTCTTCCTCATTATGAGGAAGCATTACAGAGCATACTTTCTTAAGGATGGTTGTAAGTGAATCCTATTAATTGAAAGGTAATAATTGCAATTCTGAATATTTTATCAAAAGTATCAAGTACTCTTCTACCTAGCATTTGTCTTTTTTTGCTCTTTGGTTCAGTGACAGACTATCTATCTGATAAAGAGCTTCCTAAGGAGGAAATAGAGTTAGAAAAGACTTGAATAATGTTGCCCTTGCCACCATTAACCAGGAAAAATAAAGCAAACATTTTTTTTGTTCTTTCTGGGAAGCAAAGCAGAGGTTTCTCAGATAAAAGCATATTTCTTTGAAAAAGAAGTCCAAAGTTTCATTTCACTGTATGCACTCAAATAAACTAGCAGCAAATTTGCTTCTTTGACTATAATTTGTAGCCTCTGGGATTGTGCGCTTGGCCCACAAACCCTCTAGAAGGTTATTTTGAATCTTCAGAGGGCTCCTCTGTTTTGCATCTTGTTTGTCTGGTTGTCTGACTTCAGCCAGAAGCTTGAAAAACTGAGTAGGGAATGCCAACATCTACCCACACATTTCCATCCCTACACAAGCAACACACACCACCATGAGACTTCCTGAGGGCCCTGGCACGTGCGTCTAGATTTGTTACACGCGACTGAATTTTGATGTAAAAGATTGAGCTGTCTCATAAAGGAGCTTATGTCTTCCTGTTCTTTTAAATACAACCCCCAAAACACTTGTGCTCACTTGTTTTGATATGTTTTTTTCCCAGTTCACTGTAAGCAAAGTGAAACTTAAAATGTGAAGATGTCTCTTCAGCTATCTGAAAGGTAACCACCTTGTTCTGAAGGAGGTTTGGAATAAGGAACAAATTGAAACAACAAGTACCACGGCTGTGAAAATATCAAAATGAAGTTGTTTTGGCAGAAAGAGGAAGTTGAACAGCTTTTCTATAGCACAAGCAGTCCCTAAGCAATACTTTTAAATGGTTTGCTAGATAGCACGTCTGCCTCATTCAGCAGGAAGACAGATTTTTCCTGATTAATGCAACCTCTTGAATCTATTTTTTACCTTTACATTCTCAAGGTCTCTCCATACTTTGTTTCAAAAAAGTCCATGTGTCCAAGGGCTTTTGGGGGTTTTTTAATCTGTATTTTTGAAAAAGTGATATAGCAGCTCAGACTACTAGGTAAATATTAGATGTTGCTTGAGCTATGAAAATTTCCCCCAATCAAAAGCCTCAACTATTATATTGTCATATATACACTTTGCAGGTGGACATCTATTTCTCTGTACTAGAAAAATATTTTAATTATTTCATTTACTGAAATGCTTACCTTGCCAGCAAATTAGTATCCTAACTCTAGGCTTGACCTACAGAATGACTAATCTTTCTACATACATGTTAATACCTTTCATAGTGTATCAATTCAGCTGTTCTCACTGCACAGCCGCCTTCTGACTCGTCAAGTTTATGCCATAATTTTAAAAATAAAATTTAAAAAGGGTGTGTTAGAAATCTGCTGACAATGTGACAGAGAAGCAGAGAATTTAAAACAAGGAGTTAAAGTGTGTCAGAATGAGGACATGTCCTTTAACACAATGTTTTTAATTAAAATGGTTCAATATAAATCAAACAGCTCTTTTTCTGTGGCACAGATTAAACAGTAGTAGGGACTGTCCTTTTCAAGTCAAAAGAGTTGATTTCTGAGCAAGATGTTAGGGCAGAGAGGAATGAGGAATATAGAGGACAATGTCGTTCTTAGAGAAAGGTATGGTAAATTTATATTTCTCAAACCTTTCTGAGGTTTAGCTGAAATAGAGGTTAAATCAAATCTATATTGTACAGCAAGCAACATGGAAGAGACGAGTCAGACTCCATAGCAGGTTTGAGATAAATCCAAACGGAGAGATGAGTTCTTCTGCTCCTGTTGAAACCTGCCAGTCACGAGCATCAATTTGTAACATATCTCTGCTGTTTTCAGACTGAAAACACCAAATAAAATGATGCCAGCTCAAATCAAGGTCTGGTGTTTGACTACTTTCATCTATGAAGACACACACAATTTTGGCAGAAATCAGTAATGAGCATGATAGCAGCTCTCAGGCACATTATATCCTCTTTAAAAATCCCGTCCTCTGCATTATTTATTGCTAAGAGAGCTAATGACCTTCCAACTTCTAGAAGCTTGTAGCTGCTTAGGTGGAGCAAAGGGTGCAGTTAATTTCTGTCCTGATTTCATAGCTGTTGTTTCAAGGTTTGCCAGTACTACAGGTAATGCTGAGTCTTGCCATCCCTGGGAGGAGATGGCTGTGAGTAGGTCAGGGACAGCTGAATTCTGGAAAGCCATTTACGTTTGTCTCATGTGCTCCTCTAGTGATGGTCATTACCTCTCATGACCAACCATCTCTTTGCACAGCAGCAGCCAGACTGGCTTCCCAGGTGGCAAAGGCAGCGTGGTTGTGCTCCTCCCTACAGCATGCCATGGCATTGTTTTCTGGCTGGCGGCAAAAGCAGCACTAATTCTGGTTTTATATATCTTATTTTTCTTTCAAGAACAAAAGGACTCCTTTTAAGAATCCATAACAGTGAGCTGGGACCCTAACACCAAAAGTCTTGTTATCCACTGGTAAATAAGTACAAGTGGCACACATTCAGTACCTGGATGCTCCCTATCTTCACTGGCATGACTGTGGATGAAAAGTGACTTTTGTCTTTTATCCCAAGAGCTTTAAGCAGTGCATATCATTGGCACCACTGTATGTATGGTTAAGCTTTCTCTATTATCTTCAGTCCTCTTCTTAGGGTGTGACCCTAAATATTTTTAATATGGAAGGAAGAAAAGTAATCTATTTGGTGTTTAGATTAAGTGGCAATAATCCATATAAATCTTGAAAGATCAATGGTTATATAATAGTTTTCACTGAGGTACAAAGAAAAGGTAAAGTTAGTTAGCAGTTCTAACTGCTCCTAGTTCATGCACATCACTCTGTCCCTGGTCTTTGTCAGCTGAGATGTTCTGCCCCATGCTCAAATGTACCGAACATCTGCATCTTTTGCAAAATACAGAAAGGAGAGAGAGAACTGCAGGTTTCTCTGCTTTTCTTGTGATTTGATTTGGTTCAGCATAGCCTATTTCCCTCAAATTATGCCAAACAATGCCTTTGTCCTATTAGAAGCTGTGCTGCTTCCTGTACAGATAGGAAAACAATGATGTCCTTGCTGCTATAGATCATGCAGCAGTATCAACTCCGACCCATTCCACCTACATTTTATGCTGCCTCTAATTCTTGTCTTGCCCAATGTCTGCATCAGTACTCTGTAGGGTGCTGCATATTGTATATGGTGTGGAATAAATTTCCTGCATAAATTATGTTCATTAAAATGAGGTATATGTACCTGTTCTATGGCTTTTGGCACACAGGAATCATTAAGGCTGGAGAAAACCTCTAAGATTATCAAGTCCAAATATCAACCTAGCACCACAACTGAGATCACCACCAAACCATGTCTTCAAGTGCCATCTCCACAGGTTTTTTGCACTTTTCCAGGTATATTTAATTGCATGTACAAACTATGTCACTGTCACATGCTTGAAATCATCTGAATATATGTGTATGTTGTTAACATGCATCTAAAAATATAATGAGAACACAGTTAAATATGATAAGGTCTTCACCTTGAAAGGAATTGTCCTTTTCTTTCAAAAGCTTCTTTCAAAAGAGACAGGTCCTATGCATGACATTCATTGAGACAAACATGCAGCATACATTTAGGCTTTGACAGAACCTTTGCTCAAAAGGTGGAGAAACAAAAAAAGCAACAGATCAAAGCAACACAACAAATATTATAAGTTTTAATTAAGCATCAACAGCTGCATCCTGTCTTCTCAGAAAAAGTCCCATTATTTGTGCTATGTAACATTAATGCTCACTGAATTGTAAAGCTCAAGGGAACTCAAGGCACAATTTGGAAGAGACAAACATTTGTTTTTCAGAAACAGATTCATTATCTTTTGAAGTAGTGGTATAATCTAACCAGAGATCTTCTGGGAATATCTTTGAAGAGTTCTGTCTCTGCAAATAAATTTAATTTATAAGAAAAGGAAATAAAAAGACTAAAAGGACCAGATTAGTACCCCAATTAGAACATTGATGATATTTCTTCTAGGGGACATTTCACCCCTCAGAAAATCATCAAGAAAAAAAACCAAGAACAACAACAACAAAAACTTACTTTAAAAAGAATTTTAAATAATGGATTAAATTCTACCTCATGGTGTGCTGAAAAACATGAAAACGAAGATGACTTTGGCCACAGTCTCCCAAAGGGAGATTTGAACTTTTGTCTTTTTAACAAAGCACTCTCAAAGTGGTTTAGAGCAATACCAGTAACAGCAAGATATTTCTCTAGAGATTCTGGCAACAGAAGCAGCACAGACTCAGTGTAGATCTAGCAATTCAAGCATGTCTTTAGAATATGCGTTCACATTTAGGCTGTATTTGTGCTTGCAAGAGTTTTTTGACTGCAAAGACACTTTTTTTACCCAAAAATAATCATATCAGACTAAATGAGACAGACTCTTTCATCAGAACTTCTGATTAGAAGATAGGCCTCTTGGATATTGGCTCTGAAAGATTTCTGAACTGTACTTGATACCAGAATTCCCAACTGATTGGGAAGATGCCTTAATATAATTAGTTTGTACCATTGATAAACCTCACCAGGACAGAAATTTTCTAGAAATACAAAGTAGAGACAGCTCACGGTCTTCAGCCAGTGGGCACTAGCAAATAACAGGTAATCAAAGGTAGATTTATTGCCAAATATAGCTATTTCAGTAACACTTACATTTCTCATTCTTATTGTATTCATTTAATCATTTTCAGTTTACTCAAAGGAAATTGCAATAGATTCTTGTTTGTTAGCACCTTCCTACACAGCATCAACACTTCAGGAGAGCAATGTGGCCAGGCAGCTGCACAGGATAACAAAGACAAACAGTTCCTGCTGGCTGAGTCAATCAGGCATTGCTTAAATGTAAAGTGTTGTATGATGTTATTAGTCATTGTTAATTCTTGTAAATATTCTTGGCTGGGCAAGGAAGGTGTGGAGTAGCACCTCAAGCAGGAGCTATCAGGAGCTGTTCAGTGTGTTACTCACAGCTTCATGTTAAAAACATACTGACTGGTTAGCACTGGCAAATCCCTGATGGACTGCTCAGCTGAAAGTGGCTGCTGGAGAATACCAAACTAATTTAAATCCTGTAACCAGCAATTAAACTGTCTATGCTGTTCTCCAAAGTTGATAGTTCGTGCTTGAAGATACTTCTCACAGCACAGTACAACAGCTTTGAAGATCTTAAATTTCTTCCCAGAATTGCCCTAATAATTCTTATAAATAAGAAGTTTCTTTAATCTAATGAAAATATTAGTGTGATTGGTGAAAAAAAATTTGTCCTTGTCCCTTTTTCAATGCCAAATTTACTGACAGAGCTGTGAGCCCACCTTATGCTGTCCCTAGGCAGAACTGGCTGAAGGCAAAAATCCACCTATCTGCATAGGCATAGAAGGGCAGAAACAGGGCATAAAACCATAAGATCTTTGTGAATTGTCTTGGAATGAGAACTTCAAAATGTGGTGCATTCCCATAAGTATGATTTTGAAATGGCAAACAAATAAAAAAGATTTTATTTAAAAGAAAATCCTTGAAGTAAAAAACAAATGAAAACAAAAATATTACTGTAAATATGGGGTGGGGGGTTAATGCTAATTAATAGAAAGATAATGTTATTTTTTAATGTTGTAAAAAGAGAACCGCTTGGAAAAGCA
Organism: Certhia americana; assembly: GCA_018697195.1. Taxonomy (NCBI): domain Eukaryota; kingdom Metazoa; phylum Chordata; class Aves; order Passeriformes; family Certhiidae; genus Certhia; species Certhia americana. Next base: position 88,163,758 of record CM031859.1, on the reverse strand, counting down.
GCTACAGTCTGTTGCTGTGTGTTTTTAACCATTAAGAAATTTTCTCCCTAAGAGAATTATAACAGTATCTAAGGAGGTCAAACATTTTCTGCAAAAATCTTTATGTAGACTAGTAGATAGATTTTTAACTAGAAGAAAAGATGGAAAATGTTCAACTGTAATAGTTGAATTTCTTTACAGATCTCTAAGCAGTAAAAAATTTTCTTAGAAAAAAGGAAGAAAAGTAGGCTTACTTAACTTGTTCTTGTAAACACAGGTGTGTTGCATCCAAAGTTATCTGCCAGGCTGCTCTCAGCAGCATTGGCAATTCTCACACCTAAAACTGAACTGCAAAGTCTAATTTTCACAGCTCGACTGCTAGAGAAGAAACTTTTTGAAACAGCACAGACCTTAAGACAACTATTTTTTGTTTGTTTCCTGACAATCAGTCTTCTCTCTGATAGTTATTTCTGTATTATTACTGAATGTTCAACTCTTACTATTATAATGATGGAATCAAGGATCAAATAGGAACAAAGCCCATGTATACTAAAAATTTTGCAAATACAGAGTAGCTATAAATTCTTATCCTTCCAAAGAATGAAAAGGTGGAGCAGGAAGGATAGAAAATCATGTAGAAGCATAGAAGCATAACATGTAGATAAGTCAGTGTGACTGCAGGAATAGTAAATTTGGTCTTCTGATAATTACTTATTTTTGTCTTTCATTTAAAAAGGAGGATTTCACTGGGCTTTCAGAGGGATTTTTTTCTGTGATTGTTAGGGTAAGACTTTAATGATTTTCTCCGGAAGAAGAAGAGGAGTGGAAGGACAGGTAGTGCTGGGCTGAGGAAATTACACCAGTCTGAGTAAAAGAGCAAGGCAATAAATGCCCAGTCAGCAGGTGGAGAGTATCAGCTAGGTGTTGTCCTCACTAGCTGCTTGAGGGCTGGTTCTGCTGGTGCTGTTCTACTCTTGCTCCTGGAGGCAATATTTCCTGGTTTGGTTCCCTGCTGAAAGTCCTTCCTCATTCCAGGAACAGCAGTGCTGGAGGAGCTTTTGTATTTGTAGAGGTACGTGAAGACCTTCTGAGTTAGGTTTGGTAGTTTCCATGGGCTGATGGTGGCGACCAGTTCCACCTCAGATCCTGAAAGCACAAGAGGAGCCTGACATGGGAATATGACTGCAGGATGGGATCCCAGACCTGGGCCTGCCAGTGCTCACCTAGGAGGGAGAGCTAACTTAAAACTGGAGAGTTTAAAACCATCCTGCTAGGGTAGGGCACAACAACTATGTGGGATCAGATCCAAACAATTCTGAAGGCATCACAGTGAGACCTGTGCTGTTTGTTAGTCACCTACAACTAGACTTGGAGAACTGAAAAGATGAGTTTTGTCTGCAGACTGAGCGTAGAGAAGGATTTTGGAGGAGACAAAGCAAACTTTCTATCTACAAGTAAAGGTATTAAAACTGCATTACCTCTTAGATATTCATGCTGTGTGATATAATACAGCTGAAAAGTTAAACTGACAGTAAATTGAGGTGCTACTGAAATTTAGTATTTATTTTCATTAGAAACAAAAGGCTTTTGGGGTTATTTTTAAAGCAATTGTCATAGCATATTTTGATATTGAGTCTATGAGACCATAAAGCTTGTAGAAACTGCATGCTTAAATTCGAGTACAGGAGTCTGACAATCTCCTGGTTTTGAATTGTATGGTATTTTCTTTGATAAAATGCTTGGTGACATAGGGCTTCTCTGACTGCAATTGTCAGACAGTGCAATTGAGATTAGTGTAATGTTCTCCAAATAATCTTTATATCTCCAGAGTGAGCGATTGCTATGAAAAATAGATTTCTCCCAATAGAAAAAGATTCACTTTTTTTAGCATCAGCTTTTACCTTATGGAAAGGAGACAATGGAGTAAGTGAGGAATAAAAATACTTTTCTTCTGAAATTTCAAGGGAATTGTTTTCTTCATATCTCCTTGATGACACACTAGGTTCTTCCCTTCACAATTTCTGTATTTAAGCTTTTCATAACAGACTGCATAGTTTTTTATGTATTTTGTTAAACTATTTTAAGGGCAAAATTAATAGTCAATATTCTATTAAAAATACCTTGAGATACATCAAAATTACCCCAAAATATATGAGCTGGACGTTCCAGCTTAGAGCAGAAAGACAGACACTGATAAATAGCTCTTAGATCCTTCTTCATGAAGTAACACTTCCTGTCATATTGTTTTTTTGTTCTTACTGTGATGGGTTTTCTTATTTGTATCATTGTTATTATTATTCTGTTGGTTACTAGAACATGAAGGCTTCCTTCAGTATTGCCACCTTACAGAAACATCCTTATCAAGATTTCTCTTCCCAAGCTGTAACTGATCTGGTCTAGATGCCTCACTGAATAATTACTCATCTCTTCTGGCATTTAATGAAGCTATTTAATCTCTTATTCCTTCAAACAGCAAACATTCCATAGTTGACAGGTATCATTTTTAACTTCTTTCATAGTGCAGAGATAACACTCACTTTGGGGCACGGTAATACCACCCTGCTCACTCATCTGCTTCCCACTTATGTTCTCGCACATTCCTTTGAATTCTTCATCTGGTTGCTTGTATTGAAGAAACAAAAAAAAAAAAAAAAGAAGAGGTGCTTAATACTTATTTCAGATATTTTTATGAAGTTTTTGAGCCACAGCTGTATTTCTTGCCATGATCTCAGTTTTGGCAGTAGTGCCCCAAGTCTGTGAAAGAGATAGTTGTCTCACCCAGTGTGCAGAACAGCCCTTCTTCTGTGGAAGAAGGATGTGGAATCAGTGTTGGATGAGATCTTCAGAGGTGGAGAGGTGTGACTCTTGCCTTCTTACGAGCTCCTCTTGAACTGCTGAAAGCTGTGAATCTTATGATGCAGCAGAAGCCACAAGCTTGCAGGATCTTGTTCATTCCCTGTGCATGCTGGTGTTTGTACTTGACCCAATAACAGGACAGAAACACACAATGCTTCTGTCTCTCCCCAGGAGTGACCTTGAGGAAGCATCTAGATAGAAGAAATTGCTATTCCTATGTGGCACGTTCCGATAGATGGAAAAGCACCTCTTTGCATTAGTGGCAACTTCTCCTGTTTGCATGCAGAGATCATTCTTTATGGCTAACTTTTATGTGAAAAATAACCCATGTGTCATTCTTCATGCATTATTGAGGTTTAAGAAATCAATATTGAGGCTTATCAGTGTTGTTTCACTGACTTAGAACCATGCAAAAGAAATGATCAGCCTGTGGTCTGCTGGGTGAAAACAAGTTTTTGGTTTCCTCTGTAAACCTAGAAGGAAGACACAGGAGGTAGGAATTTTTTGTTCTTGATTTATTTCTCCCCTTTAAACAGGGACTGCAGTGTGTATGTGTGGGAACTATTAAAAGTAAAAAGCTGCAATGTCTCAAAAACAACAGAACAGAAATTAGAGCTGCAGGTGCAAGTTTTGAATGTAGCTAAGTAAATAAAGGACAAGGATAGAAAACAATTGCTTAAGTATCAAATTTTGTCTAGAAGAAGTCTTAAGGCTGCAGAAAAATATATCTGTCAAGATATAGAAAGTTTTAAGCTTAATAATGGAGTACTGTGCATTGTATTCTAAGGCCAGCCAGCAAGCATTGTTTTAAGCAAGCATACATGTGCCTTTTGTAATTGGCTAAAGTAAGTGTCAATATGCTATTTGGTTTCTATTACTGGCTGAGAGACTTATAAAGTATATTGTAACACAGAACAGCATCTGCTGCTTGGGACACAAGCTTTGTCATTTTCTTGGGGTCTCAGTCATGTAATGAAACTTTTGGAAAATAAATGTAGCTCAAGACACATCCAGCAGCATTCCCATCTTGTTCATGAATTGTATCTACTACCGTGGCTGACACATGTATGCGCACACCATTCAAACAAAACAGTTAAGGTAACTCATTAAAAACAAAGAAAGGGTAACAGCACTCTCTCTTCCCCTGCAATAAATTATGTTCTACATTGAAGTAGTTGAGTATTCCCCTGGAAGAGGATAAAGAACAAACCAGAGGATGAAGACATGATGCACAATGTGGTGGGGAGGGCACCCACCTGGGAGAAGGTAGATCTCTGTCTCAGTTCTTGATGTGTACTCTGTGTAAAGTGAAAGTGTATCAAGAAAGGGAAAGCAAGTAATCTCTGGCAGATATTTCAAGTATTTCTGTGGAACAGGAGAGAACAGGGTGATGTTGCAGGCAGGGAAAATTTGAACACGAATTGCTGTGTTGTGAATGTAGCCCCTCAACAGTATGTGAGCACAGACTCCTATTAAGAATTCATATGTGTAGCAAAAGAAGGACTTAAGTGTTAAGCATGAGAATGAGCCAGAAAAGGAGTAGGTCTCTAAAATGAGAGTCACAGAAAACTGTACATTGGAAGGGACCTCTAGATCTCACATAGTATATCTTCATTGTCTGAACAGGGCTTCTTCAAAGCTAGATAAGGTTGATTCCTGGAAGTGTCCCATCTGGTATAATCAGAATTCCTCTAAACTGCTCTCCTTTCCAAAAGCAAAAACTGAATCCTAGTAAGTGCTAGAAAATGAATCATTTGTATTCACATTATACTGGTCTAGTTCAATAAAGCATCATATGCCAGTCACAAATGGGGCACTGAGGTAAGGTGTTGCAAGCTATGCCAAGGAGTAATAAAGAACTATGGATCTAATCTAGGAAGTGGAGAAGCTTGTGATGCATAATAAAGCAACAGAGAAAGATTAACAGAGGGAGCGCAATTAAAACAAAACTTCAAATAAAACAGAAAAGCTTGGCTGCTTATTAGTTTTGCCAAGTACTTAGCAACTGCTAACATGGAACAGGAATCACAGAACAGCTTTGCAAGTATTTCTCTTTTTTTTTTTTTTTTTTTCTCTTTTGATTAATGATCAGGAGATTATGGTGTTAGAAAGGGAAAGATTAGGATATCCAGATTGCTCCTGACATGGTTAGTGTAAAGATAAAGGCTATAATAGATTGCATAGTTCAGAGTGCAAGAGCTGGAAATTTTAGTATGACAACCAGAAGAGGCATTTTAATGCAGATTAAATAATGGTATTTCACTGGAAGTGTAAACAAGTGCTCAGTTTGAAGTCCATAAAGATTGAAGGAAACAGTATTTAAAATTGTCAGCCAGAGAAAACCTTGGGGTGTTACAGTGTCTGTTCTCAGTGTTAATTAGCTTTCAGAAAGAAGAATTATACTTTCATAAAGGGTTTTTGATGCCTTTGAGAATGGTACATAGACAAAGAGTGTTTTCCTGCTTGCTAAAATCATCTTCTGGGAAGGGGAAATTAAATTATCACAACCTCCAAGGATTCAGTATGGTTTTCTTTGTTGATCTGCAGGTGGCCAGGCACCGTAGTCTAGGGGGCAGCTGGGCAAGGAACATAGCCAGGACACACCTTCTGTTCCATGAGGTGACTTTGTGCAGGTGATAGTGCTCTGCTGAGCACTAGGCTTAGGTTCAAAGTTCGGATCTTAAACAGAGTGTGAGGGAGAGAAAAATGTTTGGCAATGTGAGGGGAAGCCACAGAGTGGTGTTAACTGGGAGGATCACTGGGGTAGCTGTGCAGCTCCTGCTGCCTTTCATCACTGTGTTTGGATTTTTTTGCATCCTTGCAGTTTACATGGGAAGGGTAATATGGAGATGCCATGAGGGAAAGGTGTCCAGAGCCAATGGAGCTGCTGGTTGTGGCTAAGTCCCGGGTGCCTCTGCTCACCCATGGCTCTGGTGCAGAAACATCCGAAGTGAGGGGAGTCACAAACTGTTCATAAAGGGGGTGTGCAAGTTGTCTTAAAAAAAAAAAAAAAAGTGGACTAGGAAAGAGAAAACCAGGTTGGCTTCAGATTCAATCATGAATATTAATTCCTCTGACTTTCTGGGCTAGAGTTTCTTTAAATTTCAGAAATTACATATTTTCATCTCATAGTCAAGAGATTTACTCCACTGGGTGTCTGTCACTTTTCATATTTCAAACCATCTTTTATGCTGGAATATTTTTGGACTTTGTAGGGGTTTTATCATTTTATTATTCTTTTCTGAGAAGATGTTTTCTTCTTTTGTCTTTAGTTCTTGTCTCAGATATCTGGCGTTCCTATTTCTTAAATGCAGCTTCAGATAGAAATTCGTCATGTTCCAGCTGAAAAAATACAAAAGAAAAGGTTACTAAGAACTGGAATTCAGCTGTAAATGTTTGTACAATCCTCTCTTGCAGATGTTGTTACATAGTGGTACATAATACTTTTGTGAATGTGACTAAGCATAACAAATAAAAGTGAATATAATTGTGCCCACTTTACTAATACTGTAGACTAGACATACAGGAGTTGAGCTCTACAGCTGAAGTTGTTTGTGTCAATAGTCAACATCAATCCAGTACTGCAAAGCTGGAATAATTATAACAATAAAGAAGAAAATTAATGAGCAGTAATGTAATCAGATGAGGGAGGATTTAGAACATGTTGGTACCTGGCCTGATTACAGATGGAAGGAGCTCTGTTCAATTTGTAGGTAAATTTAGAATAATGACTCTTAGAATATAGACTACAGTGGAAGAATAGCTGCTAATTGGAAAGTTGCTGCTGCATGTTGAATAGGAGGTTGACTGGAGAGCTAATTTAGAAACATCCACAGAAGATTTCTGCTGATGGCTCAATGACAGAGAGCAAGGGACACAAGGATGAGACTGGTAATTGAGGGTCAGACAGAACCTTCTTTTCAGATGATTTGCAAACACAGAATTAGTCTGAATTGCACTGAGACCAACTTGTTGTCCTAGCTCCAGGAACTCCTTTGGTCCCAGGGGACAACATTCTGCATTTACAGAAGGGAAATTTATAACCCTGTGGTTTGTGTTGAGAGATTGACAATGAACCACATACTGTGAGCTCTATGAATTCAAGCCTCTGAAAGAAAAACTCTAAAGCCAAAGAAATCTTGCTCTGAATACTTTTTCTACCTCAAGAAGACAAAATAAAAATGTTAAACCTCAGGAGTGGAGTGGAAGACTCGGTAGTGAGAAATGCTGGTAAGTTTGGGCTGATAAGATTCAGGATGTCTCTCAATGCAAACAAATACCATCCATACTGCTTGGTGAGATTGTACTGGCAGGGATCTGGTGAAAACGGTCATGTACAATTCCAGCTATTTGGTCTATGCCAGCAAGGGGGAGTTTGAGTGAATATCTGAGCCTGGCCATCTATCAGTCTGACAGCTATTGTTTGTCACTGGAGCAGGACCATGCACAGGTGGTGGGATGGCAGGGCTGAGACTCGTGCACTCACTGATCTCTCAATACCTAAAATTCTGAGATGGTTTCTGTCAAGGTTACCCCTTCTGCCTGCCTGACCTGAGACTTGATGCACTATTCTTTGCCTCATGATTCTGTTCAGAGTTTTGGGAGGAAGCTGTGGTGCTTCCTTTTGAAGGCTGAGGGAGCCAGTATTGATTCTCAGTCCGTCCACATTGTGTCTGATGCAGCCAAATGTAGAGCACAAAGTGTCCCCTTGCCCCATGTGCTTGTGGAGCAGATGGGTGCAGTTCCCAATTGCTCTTCCAGCAACTGGAGGATTTTATTCTACAGTGATGCTCTTTTTTTTTTTTTTGTTTGTTTTTTTTTTTTTTTTTTTTTAATATATTTAATTAACGTTTTAAAACTTCCTAATGGGTGTGTGGGTCCAACATAGCAAATACCAACCAAGCATGAAGCATTTCTGAGAATAAGGCTGAGACACTGCTGCGCTGGGGGAAATGGGGCAAAACTGTTTCACTGAGCTGGGAGCTCAGAGCCTGGTGGCTAAAGATAAAACTTACACAGTCTGCCTGCCTTCCATCTGCAACTGTACAAAGCCAGTTTCAGCACAGAACCCACTTTAATAGCTTAAACCTTTGTTTTCTCAGGCTTTGTTTCTACCTTAGGGGGAAACCTTCATATGTACCGCTATTCCTTTGTACCCTTTCCTTAAAAAAGTTTTAACATAAACACAAAAGCACTGATACTACAGGAAGGTGTCCTTTTCTTATTTTAAAGGCAGTGTGCATCAGGCTTTGTGGACTCTAATCATATACAGAATTAATGTAATGATTTTTAATGAGACAACATATTATGATTAAAACACCAGCTGGTGAATGAGAGCAATAAAAGTATTAGAGGTTTTTATCTTCTGAGTATTGTGAGTTCACAGCTCACTAATAACCTTGGGTCTCAGGATGCTAATAATAACACTTGATGTTGCTAGGGAATGGAGCTGCCTGACACATGGTGAATTCTGTGTGGTAGGATATGCCTAAGGCATCTTGGCAACTTGCTAAATCTTTTAATTATTTTATTGATCACAAAAACTCTTTGATGACCCACAAATTTGGAAGCAGTTTGCAGTGTTTGTTCACATCACTTGTCCTGATTAAGTGGCTTATTAAACAGCATTTTACTGCAGCATGACTATTTTCAATATTGGTTGCTGATGACAATGCTTCAGGTGTAGTAATATACAGAGAGTAGGGTTTTCCAATGTTCTGAAAGTTATGTGCCACTATATTGCTACATATCTTAATGAATTATGCACCTCCTTGTACCTTTGCCTGAAAAGATGGGGCTTACCAGAAAAGAATTTATGGAAAAGCTCATTCCTCTCTTTTTTATACTGCTTGCTATTCAGGATTTCCATATTTACCTGCAGCAAATACTGATTTTCAGGTTTTTAGGTTTTCTTCTTTTCACATATGCAATTGATATTACTATTATTAGAAATACACCTTTTCAGTGCAGTATAGAATTTCAGATTGACCACAATGTCTCATTTTCAAAAAAGAATGCAGACCTTTTAGCCCTGCTGTGCCTGGTGGCAGATACAGCTGAATCACAGTGCTCTGACAGATGAGGACAGTGATGCAGTCCGAGCACCTCAAAGAGGACAGTGATGATCCCAAACCAACTTGGCCGTGGTGTTTGGGTCCTATGGGCCATCCCAAGTTATGCTTTCACTCCTGCAGGCTATTAGTGTCTCGATGCACTGAAATTGCTCCCCTTTGCTTTGACCGAAGGAATCATCTTCAGCTCTGTTTTGCTTACTAATGAATAAGGTTTACTAAAACATAGAGGCCAGTTATGCAATATGTGATTTAATCTACTCTCCGTCTATAGATGCCTTTCTGATAATGATTTAAATGTGTTTGTTGATCTCCTTCACAATATTGAAATTAATTTCTGGAAACTTGTTTAAACTGATGCTTTGACCGAGTAGGAAGCTGAGAGATTTGTGCTCTTAGTGTCAGAAAAAGCAGCTGAATGCACCTGCTGTTTGTGATTTGTTGGGGCTAAATTGACTCTTGTCTGTCAAACTGTCAGTAGCTCCAGATTATTTTTATGTTGTTTATTACCTGATTAAAATATTAAAGAGGATCCAGGAAAGTGTTACCTTGAAGGGAAGGGATGATGTTTGACAGACCAAGTGTGACTACTGCAGGAGAGCAGGCATAAACTGTTGAAGCACAGAGAAGTTGGCACACAGAGAAGTTTATCTTGAGTTTTACCTGCATCCTTTCACATTTCCCATGAATGTGGAGTGTCCTCTCAGTTTTAGCTGGCAATATCCACTCCTAAGAGTCTACTTAATAGAGATTTATTCAAATATGTAACATGGATTTGATTTTGACAAAAATAACTCTGGGAAAAGTCCCTGCTGTGCACAGTGAGATCTTAAGGCAGGTAATCAAAATCCATACAAATGTATGTTGAAAAAAAATTCCGTTCTTAATTTGAAGATCCAAACGTTGTTTAGAGGTCTGTCTTCCACAGATGGTCCCTAACTTTTGCATTCTGCCTGTTCAAAACTGAGCACTGAGCTGATTTCCTCTCCTCCCTCCATGTTTCACTAACAAGAAAAAAATCCCAAAGTCAGCCTTGGGCAATGTAATTTTGATGGCCACCATGCTGCAACCCTGGCAAGTGCTGAATGTTCACTCTTCCCTGCGCAAAGCTGAACAGCAAGTGCTAGGATTCTAATAGGGGAGAAGATTCTTCACTGGGACAGAAAACTAAGGGTTGGTTAGGGATGCTATAGGGTTCATAGTAAAATAAAATATTGCAGATTCTCAGCAAAGCTTCTGTTACAGCCATGAAAATGTTTGAATGGCAGAAAGACAAGGAGAATATTCCATCTCACCAGACATTCTTGTTTCCCTTATATCCCTGTAAAACACATTTGGATTTCTGCTTGTTCTTATATCACCTTTGGGTGCTCAGAAATGTGGGGGTTTTTTTCTGAAGCTTTGTGTTCCTTTCAAATGGGTGATCAGTTTCAGCATGATCTTACACTGCACCAGTATTGGGCATTTATCAAATTCAAATTAAGATATTTTAAGATACAATTATCTAAAGTTTTCAATATTTTTGGAAAGGAGAACAGGTCATCATCAAGGAAAAGAGAAATATATTTACATGAAACATTGCACCATCCAAATTCAATATCTGGGGTTAAACACGAGGGTCAATGAATCAGAAATTGTTTTCAAATTCCAGCTAGAAGAAGCAGTATAGTCACTTTAATTAATAATGGAGTTTTAAGCACCAGACAGAAAACACTGCTTTATGTTGTGTTATTTAACTCTGGAGTGTTCTGCATCATCAAAGTTCCACTAAATGGTAGAAATTAAATAATTTTTAAGTGTTCATCTCCATACTTCTTCATCTTGATGCTTTTGTTTTTAGTATATGCTTGTCCAAGAAACACTTGTAAACAAACACTTTTCTGAGGTGTCTGACTACCCTGGTTGCCTTCTGAGAGGAGTAAGCTTTGCTTAGGCAGAACTCTTAATGGTCTGTAATGGAAGGTCTGCCTTGTCCTGTCCACTCTTGGAGCAATATCTCCCTTGGAAATGTAATTAGCCCTCATACAACGGTAAGAATAGACACTATTTGGATATTGGCTTTGCAACATAGTTTGGACATTCTAGGGAAATTCAGTGTCATAATTTATATAATTCCTGTTCTTTGGGTGCCATTTCCAGTTTTGCTTTTATGAAACAGACTTAGGATTTCATGTTATGTGTACTGGCCTAAGTTTATTAAAATCTGTAATAGTTCATTGTAAAACCTCACTCAAATTTCTTTCTCAGTACTTTTTTTTCAGTCTTCATTATGCTTAATTAGCCTGAAAATTAGTCTCTATCCTGATTGCCCTTTAGTTTTTTATATTGTACATTCTATTCTAGGGTGTTAACTCTAGAATAGTTCATTCACTCATCTCTATGAAAGGTAAATGTGCTTGTTAGATCACCATCAAGCCATTTACACTAAGAGCCAGACAAATTCAATTTTATTCTGTTTTCTTAAAAACCTTCTGCCAAGGCAGTCAGTTCCCATAGAACACAAATGATACAGGCTTGGCTTAAATTCAGTGAATAGTTTAATCTGCACAAGGACAAAGAGTCATATAAGAAATTGTGCATGTGTTTCTGTATGATGGTTTTGCCCCAGAAATTCTAGAGTGAGTTTGAGTTTCCTCATGTGTTTTGGGGAGGGGTGGAGGCTTATTGTTGTTTTCATTTGGTTGGGTTTTGAGGGGCTGAGGGGAGATGGGGTGTCATTTAAAGGTTCAGGAGCATTATGTACTTTATTTTGTTCTAAAATTGACAACTTCTCAAGGTTAGATTACCTGAGATTAGTACATTTTGTTTCAAGGCAAATGGACTCCTTTAAGATCAACTTGAAATAGAACTGCGCCAGAATTTTTCTTGCCCCTAGAGGGCCATTGAATTAAAATGTCATTATCCTAAATTTACTTTGAGTAGATACAACAATTGCAGCAGATAAAATGAGAACCACACCTCTTTCTTTCCTTCCCCCAATTCCTCTCGTGCAAGTTGTGAATTAGATTTCAAATGTTTTATTACAATATTGAAATTAAAATCCCGTAGTTAATTTCTAAGAAAATGTTATTAAGGATTAATAGAGTAAATCACATCACATTTGATTTGTAACCCAAATTATACAAATAGCTACAAATAAAGGACCATTTTGCTATTCTGAAAACAGAGCTGTTGCAAGTAATAATAGAGCTTGTTCTAAATTCTACAAAAATAAAATTTATAGTGGTAAGTTGATGCTCCACAGCCATTCAAGCTGCCAGATCCAATGGCTCACAGAACCCAGCTGCTCTCCACAAATACAGCTCTGAAGTTGCTCAGTTGTTAGTGCCATCTCCACTAAAAAATGCTGCTTTATCGTATAACAGATAACTGACCTTGTATGAGATGAAGGTGGTTTCAGAGTGAATCTAAGAAATGCATTACATGTACACAAGATATATTCCAGTGTGTCTAGCCATAAATTATTATTTTTTGCAAAAAAAATTATAGCAAATACACTGTTACTTCTAGATTGGTTTCTGTACCCCTTTCATGTATCACTCAGGTGAAAATCCAGCCAAGATTCACATGAACTGTAATATTTGGCTTCAGTCACAGAGTTGGATCTTCTGTAATTAGTGCTGTGAGTAAATCAAAAGGACTTAGATCAAAATCAGAAGTTGTAAATGGTATTATATCAAAATATAACATTAAATCTCCAGTGATTTTGGGTCTATAGAAATGCATTATAATATGACTGCAAGGAACTTTCAATCTTAATTATACAAGATTAGTTCTTGCTTACTCTGCACTCTTAAGCAAAAGTAGATTTTTCATACCAGTGTTGTACTCTTTATCTCAAATCTGTAAAGTAAAATAGATTAGCAGAAAGTGGTAGACTAGATTCAGGTAAAGTATATCTGTCCTTGTAGGGAGAGTCAAATCAGCATCTTGGGCCTATAAAGTATGAAAAAGCGAAAAATTTGATAACTCTTTTCAAATTCAAAACAAAAAAACCCCCAAACCTTTTGGTCATTGTAACAGTGTTTGGTAGATGGCAAATTGTGAGTCAATCACATGTAAACAGTGCTTTTACTAAATGCTCTGGTCTCATCACAGGAAACAAGGGATAGATCTAAACCCCAGCCCTGTCACCCATCTTCTTGTAGTCTCTACATTATATTATCTCTGCAGATGATCTCACCAGGCTGATATGACAGCACAGATTTATGTGGATACCTCAAATGGTAAAAGGACAATTTTATTATAAGTGCTCCGTAGTTTGGTCAGTAGTCTGCAGCCCGTGAACATTACTGTCCTAAAAGAGCATCACAATGGGTCACACATATTGGCATAAATTCACAGTTAGCCCCTTCATTGGCAACTTGCACAAGTTCTGTGTCTGGAGCTGCAGAGATGTGACCTATTACAAAGGACTTCATGGGAAAGAAATTGCTCTCCGCTACTTGATCTTTCTGACAGGGAGAAATGAAATATGGAAGGAATCTTGAGAGGGGGAGAATCTGCAAGTATTTCCTGTCAAAATCTGTAAAAATGGATAGAAACTCTGCCAGGTATCTTGGTTTTATGGTTTGGTGTTTGTTTCTTGTTTCCCATGCTGTTCTCCACCCTAACTTTGAATGTTTGTGTAACAGATCATTGTAACCCAAACATAAAGAACTTTCTTCTTTCACTGGTACCACCTCCACTTTGGTCTGGATTTTGCCAGTAAGAATGAAACTTGGGCAGGTTGCTATGCAACCAACAAGTTGTGCTGATAAAATGGTGAAGAGTGTGGAAAGATTATCTAAAAATGAGTTTATACCTTGCCAGAAACAAGATTTGTTCTGATTCAGCCCCAGGAGACAGGATGCATCTGATTTATGGCAACTTGGCAGGGCTCTTCTAGTGCTGACCTGATAGTGTGTGTACTAGCAAAGCTGACTCTAAAAATGATATCATATAGGATCTTTGCAATTTTCCCCCACAAAAATGCATGAATAGAAGCCACTTGTTTGAGACCTTTCACAAGCTCGTTTGGAGACCATCGTGTCTCCAGCATTTGCAGCTCTAGGGCAGCAGTCATGCAACTCCTCACAGTGTAAAACTGAAACAATTATTTAATGAGGAAAGGATTAACAAGGCATTTTTAGTGCTTTTTTGCCTAATGAATGTTAAAATATGAAGTTTGAGAGTGCAGTAATAGTTAAACTCCAAATTGTTTAGAGTGGCTTTCAACATGCTAGATGAAAATGCGGGGGTTTTAAACTTTTCTTTTGTCTTATGAAGACAGCTTTTTTTTGGGTTTCACATAACTTTAATTTCTTCAAGCCCATGTGCAGACCTGTTTGATAAAGGTACTAGATTCCATTTGCTTATTTATTGCTCTTCCTGGAAATACATTTTTCCTGAAGTACAACTGAAAAGCAGAATTATTCTTGCAGGCACTATGTATGAAGATCTGTGTGAGAAACAATGCACATAATTCCTCATTCATGAACTGACTTCAGCAACGTTAAAGCTCATTTATCAGGATCAGAAGTGCTAATGAAAGATAAGATACAATAGCAATCTTTAGCAGAAATATTTATAAAAGCAAGGGATGTTAAGAGCAGTTTGGGCTTGATTGAGCAGTTGAAGACTCTTATGCAGCCAGTTAAAATTTTAAAAGATTAAAAGATAAACACAGATCAACGATCCTGATAAAATGTATGTATCAAGTGGTCATTTGAATTTACAGTATGCAAAGAACAGGAAGAAGTTCTGAAAACTCTAACAGAGTTAGAGTTTTCTAACAGAAAACTCTAGTTAATACAGTGACTGATAGGTTCTTTGTTCTCCTTTAGTTTGGTCTATCCAATATAGTTGAAATTAAGAAGATGGGATTTGAGTTCAGGAAATCCATATCACAGTTTTTTATTGCAAGTTGTTCATCAGTGAAAAGTAAAATATGCCATACACTTGATGAATTTCCTGAAGTGCATGTGCATTTTGGAATTATTCTAGTATTTTAATACTGTCACATTTGAATATTGTAATATGTTTACATTTTATACATATTGCAGTACAGAGAGATCAAATGCAGGCAGTCTACACAGGCATTATCTGTGAGGTTTTGCATAGCTGGGAACATGTCTAAGCAAAAACTCACCCCTTTGTCTAGTATGCCATTCTTCAGTGGCCATGGAACGCTGTTACAGAGCTTCAGGAAGGGCTCCAGGTAAAACCTGTAAGTCTCTGAAAGTGCCAGAAAACACCCTTTTGGTTTGTTTTGAAAATATGCATCTCTGAAAAGACAATGTAAGGATACAGTGCTACAAGCTGCTTGGTGTCTCCACCCTATGAACCTTATGTGGACTCCAACCTGCTTGACTGCAGATTAGGGTTTTCCTGTAGCTGCTGCTGTTTTCTAAGAGTCTAAAGTCTTGTCTCCTGTTAATTCTGCAGGGTTATGCTGCTGACAATGAGTATGATGAAGTGTGGGTTTTGTTTTGCGTATGAGCAAAATTGCTTAATCAGTTCCAATTAGAAGACTAATAAATTTTCCTTAAGCTTATGCAAGAGCAAGCTTTAATATGTAGCGCTTCTTTATGCTAGAAAAGCTGCATTTCATCAGTCTTGCTCTCTGCTGCAAGTCAGGATCAAGTTGGTGGAACTGTTATTTACAAGCTCCTCACCAAATATGTTCCTCTTGTTTCTTTCCAGAGCGCTGTTCTGCTTTTAGTTTAAGGGAAGACACAATTTGCATTTAGGCAGTCTTGTGGATCAGACAATGTAGCCTTCTCTTGTGAGTAGGTAAGCTACTAAAATTACACAGGTGATCTTTCTCACATGCAACAAGAACCTTTCAAAAGGATAAGAATGGCTTCCTGTGGTTGGAAGAACATCTGGCTAACCCAGGCAGGGCATAATGAACTCTGCCAGCTGTCTCCGTGGCTCAAGTGAAAGCTTTGTAATAAACACACGCTACAAATGACACCCAAATTTTCAATTTTGGGCATGCAAAATTAGGGCTCAGTGGTGAAAGGTATCCAAGGTATCTGAGGTAGCACCACACCATGAATAAATAAAGCACTTATAGTAAAATGAATGTGTGTGACTGAATTGTAAGGCAGATATGAAAAAGGGAACAAAAATGCATTCGAGGTAACACAGCTTGAAGTGTAAGAATGTTGCAGGGAAGAAGTATATCCTCTCTTTCTTTGAAATAGTCTGTAAGCAACAAATCATTTGATGCCCCTGTTTGCACACCTGTAGAGCAGCTTCTTCAAAGACTTCTCACTGAAGGCTTTCAGTGGGTTGGCAGGATCGTGTACTTGATGAAGGAAACGTCCAGGGCTTGTTCCAGCTTGCAGAGAAAAAATACATGTGACAGATTATATGAATATGATATGAATATTTCAGAAGTTCTTTTGAAGCCCTTAGAAACAATTTCTTTTCTTTGGTGGGACAGAATTATTTAAGAAATGATGTAAAAAAGGAAGTGACTAGAAAAATTTTCATGGTTTTCAGAATAAAATTGTGGGTGTGAGGAAGGGGGAAAAGCGAGAGTGGTATGTAGCTGATGTGAAATGAGGAAAAATACTTCCTCCTCTCCCACCTCCCCAGTTTTGCAGCACTGGATCCACTGGGCAAAATCATTCAGAGAAAGAACATTTTGTCAGGGAGTATCATGTGTCTTTGGAGCCAGAGGATGATGACTGCCTGCTTGTAGCCCCACGCTTGTAGATCTGGGCTGCCTGCAATAGACTGGGGATATATGTGTGAGAAAACAGAGCCTCAAACTCAGCTTACTTGTATTTTGAGATAATTAATTACAAAAAAGTGGTTTCTTCTGTCTAGTGTCATATCCAAAAGCAATCTAGGATCACGTGAGAAGCACCAGGAGATAAGATCTGGCATTAGTGAGATACCACATTGATGCTTGACTATTTCCTGATCCACAGGAATGCCTGCACTCCCTCTCACAGCAAATATGCTTCTATCTCCTAGCAATCTGTGTATCACTTGCACTACAGCTAACTGGAATTGTTTCAAATTAATGATCTTTTATAAAAGAAGATGCAATTAGTACTAATATGCACAATGCTTAAAAGGTTGTTTGTTGTGCCTGCTGTTTGACATTAATGCTTGGAATACAGGCAAGTTCTTCCCATGTCCATTTTAAAACAGAGATCAAGCTTTGGTTTCCTTGTAAAACTCTTCACTGAGGTGAAGGGCAGGAAAGGGGAAAAATTTACTAAGTCATAAAATGCAGATATCTTGCACCTTTTTCAGAACAGTTTAGCATGATTTTACACACAACTTAGCCAATACATGCCCATTTTTCTCTTTGTAGAAAAGCATCTGAATTTTTTAAATTTTAGGATCTGCAGGGATATGGGGCCACCAAAAAAACCCTCCATCCAATCTGTGATTTTTAAAGCCTCTTCGAAGACAGAAAGGAGGACAAAGACAGAATAAGTACCTTGTACATGTATGTAAAGAAACTGTTCTTAAACACTCATTTTGGCATTTTTTTAGGTCTGCAAGATTAGATTCCAAATTTTCTAGTTTCTCATGTTTTTATTCCTTACAGTGCCTTTTAATTTGGAAGCTTTGCTTTAAGGCAAGATCAAACAGTTAATGTCTCAGCATGGAAATAATCAGTCTGTTGACAATTTAAAATGTTAAGGCAAAAGGCTGTTGAGGCTGTGTGATCACACTACAATACTGTGGAGGAATCCTCCCCTTAACATACTTTAATTTTTAAAGCAGCTGTAAGACGTATGTGCATACTATCAACGTCTTCTCAAATGCATTTATTCTACTACTCCCACACAAAAGGTAAGGGAGGAGATCTTATTTAAAAACCATTACAAAGATATAACTATTGAATCCATGTTGCCACAGAAATCACTTAAGAAGGAAAACCAATGTCTCTCAACAATGAGATAATGCCATGGGGGATGGATGATTATCCATGAGATAATTTTGTTCCAGTGTATTCTACATCTCAGCTGCCTTCCCTTCCAAACTCAGCACCCTGGGGTATGAGAGCTTATTATAATTTATTCTCTAATATACATTCAAGCCAAAACACTAGAGTGTAAGCTATCATTTTAAAAAGGCACTTTTTCCCCCCAGTCCTCTGTCTTGGTAGCTTGCGTATTTTCTTAGAAAACACTGAGAGGGTCTTTATAAAACAAGAACACTATAATCAAGTTGCAGATCCCATCAGATTCTTCTGGGGATGACAACTCACAATATTAAAGTACCCTTGATGCTGCAAGTCACCCCTGATTCTCCTCACTTAAGTTTTTACTTAACAATCAGGCCAGGGTCAGACGATTCCTTTTAGAGGTAAGGGTGTTTTTGAAGACTTAAGATGATGATGATTAGGTCTCTGCATCATAAACAATAATTCGAAGCACTTGGACCCTCTTGAATCCTCACAGAAGTCCGGCATCAGTATTTTAAAATAGATATATTTAACAGTTGTTTTACTGAGGGAGTAAAAGGTTTTACCATGTTGTGATTTCTTCATGATGATCTCAAAACTAATTGAGGAAAGGGGCAAGATTTTGCTGCGACAGACTGAGGTGGTTACAGCTTGGAAACTTCCTTGCTTTTCAGATCACTTTGCTGAGGGAACATAGAAATGCAGTCTGCCCTTTCTCTCAGACCTGGAGCTGTACTCCATGGCTGCAGTCAAGCCTCTTTGTTCTCTGTCCCCCAACTGAACCATGGGTGTGCATCTCAAAAGTTGAAGCAGAACTCTCATCCTGCTTCAACTGGGTTAGCTTTGGCAAGGAGGGCAAAGTGAATAGTTTTTCAAAATTCACACTGGAGGGGAGGAGGGAGGGAAAGGTGCAATGGAGTATGTAATCTCTGTTTATTTGCAAAATCTTATGGGTGGTTTTTGTCCCTTTGGCACATGTTCTTAGCTGCTGACATAGAGCCGGATAAAAGGAGGTCCAGGGCAATTCTTCTATCTGTGTCTGAGTTACTTTAAGCAAGCTAGGCCTGAGTGCTAAGGCTGTCATTCCTTCCACAAGAGTATTCCCACTAGCTAACGAGCTGTGGGTTAACAGCTTGGTTATTTTATCCACACCTGCTTTAGGAACAAGCAGAAAGTTGTTACCCTCTAGAGGAGCACTAAAAATAGTTGGTTTAAAACAAAAAAAACCCAGTACTATCACAAAAACAAAAAGAAAATCCCTAACCCACCCCTCCAATAAAAACCAAAACCAAATCAGAAAACTAAGAGCACGGAAATACTCTGAACAAAGTTTAGCTTCATGAAAATCTACCTGTCAAAGTTTATGAGCACAATATCCTTTATTAGAAAATTCTTGTAGGCAGTCCTTGATAGATTGTATGTAGGGAAGACAGACAACCTATTGTGCTGTTTTCTCTTTCTTCTTCCTTATTTTCTTCTTTTTTTGTAGTATTTAACAGCCTACAGCACAAGATTGAGTGCCACTGAAGGATGGGCTACTGAGGAGAAAATATTTTATCAGTAGAGACAAAAAACCTGTCAGTTCCTGCAGAATTTATTCTCTGCTATTCTTTGACTCTTGCTGTCCTTACAAAACTATTTTTCATTCACTTAAATCTCTCCCATCCTGAAATACCAATATTGAATGAAACCAGAGATCACAGTACAAGTAGCTATTTTCTTCCCGATGAAGCAGAAATAAGGCTTTTCTTCCCTATGAAGCAGTGATAAGACTTTGATAAGGCTTAAGTAGAAAAAAATCAGAATGTTTTTACTAAAAAGATTTTTAAAAGGCCGTTTTAAAGTTTTCTTGATCAACTATTTTTCTTATTTACTTTGAAGGTTGTTTCTGCACTGTTCTGAGAGAGATGTGTCTTTACAGAGGCCAGCAAATCCATGTTCAGGGGCAGAGGAGGAGCTATGAAATTAGAGGATGCATTTTGTGAAGACTTGTATGAAACTTGCAGTTCAAGGCTGTGATATTACAAGACTAACATAAAGGGTTGTACTGTCTTATCTCTCTTCCATCCACAGAAATGCGTGTACATAAGTAGCTATCTGCAGGCACTGGAAATAATAAGCACCTCAGTTATGACAGTGACCTGTTTCACCAAAAATTATAGCTAAACACACACACACAGTGCTGTCTGGGAGAGGGTTTTAAGAGATTTACCATCTCAAAAAGATGACAGCAAGGTAGGTGAATCAATTTTATGATTTGAGATCAACAAGTTGAACTTATAAAGTGTACCAATATATTTATTTCACTACCAGGTGTGCTGAAATGCTCTGAAACTTTCAAGACTTGCCTCTTTTAGTATTCATGTTACTATCTTTATTGCATGATAATAGAGTTTGACAAAGGAAAGTCCAAAAACTGGTGTAACTGATGCTACAATAATGGTGCACTCTGCTGCATACAGTGATGCTACAGTCATGGAATAAATCCACTATAAATGCTCCAGGGAGACAAGCACCTGTCCAAACACCAGAGGTAGTACGTTATTTACTAATATACTAGCATTTGGAAAAGTTCCATTGCCAGCTGCTTACATAAAATTACCTGTATAGAACAAAAACAAGTTGCCAGTATGCTATAATTACTATAATTATAATTATTTACTTTTAGTGTTTTGGAAACTAGCAGCATCCTTCCACTAAGGAATGTGGTGCATAGCTCACAAATTATTGGTTCTGTCCTCTCTCTAACATTGGGGGAGGGACGGAAGGAAAAGCTTAACTTTCTTCAACTGTTAATAAACTCCGGTAAGACAAGAAAAACTACAACCATATGTTAAAATAATGTACTTTTCTGTTTATATTGGTGTTTTAGAATACATAAGGCAACCAATTTAAAAAACATTTCCTCCAATAAATCCAATCTGAATGAACCCTATGTTATCACAGGGAACAGATTTAAGTGCAAAGTGGTACATGCAGAAGATCCTTCAGAGGAGTGCTGAGAGTCCCATGACTTGTGGTTCATTTATTTTTGGGTTTTTGGATGTGAGGCAATGTACAGTGCTATCAGACAGTAGATAGTCCCTCCTATTGTCAGAGCCATCGTGGTCCGATAGAGCATCTTATCTGGATATCCTCGCTTCAGGTGGATTGGCAGCCCATCTGATCTCTGTGGGAAGAGTTCAAGGAGAAAACAAGCAAAAAAGAAATTAATACCCATATTGAGATCATTAAGGAATAAGCTACCTTAGGTAAATTAAGAGACTTCCAAGTGGGAAACCTCCTGACAAATAGGCTAACTACAACCAAGTGTATTTTGTTTAGCAAGACAAATGCGAAGGCAAGTTAATTTTGTTAGCCAAAGCTGTTAAGTGCAAGCAGAAAGAATGCATCTTGAAATATTTCTCAAGAGGACCTGAATGGAAAAAGTGTCACTAACAACAGAATGTGAAAAGATATGTATAAAAAATTATTCACCAAGTCAGACTGACACATTCCAAACGGAAGTGGCATGTAAGAGAAAAGGGAACATTATATAAAGCACATTTTGATGCTTAAAAAAAAGGCTTAACTAATTTGTTTTAAGAAAAGTCTTACATTTAGAAATTCCACAGCTAACAAACTGGCGTTGAAAACTTTACTGTGCTGCTCTTATACTGCACTATAAACAGCTTCAGCAACACCCAAATTATTATACACAAAACAGTAATGATTTGCTTTGCTCATCCACATCTGCTTTAAGGCATACACTTGGATTCCCACTGAAACTGCTTCCAATAGTCAAATAATACAACAACCAATTTCTGAAGTAAGCAAAAAACAATGTTACTGCATTTATCCACTTTCTGTATTTATCTTCTATACTAGGCATACATATACTTCGTAGTATAGTACAAGCACACAAATTATACTGTATGTGACAGTTTCTTGACTAGACTTGACAGAATTCAGGTATTGTAGAACGGCAAAAGTAGTTAGCTATGTTAAAATAAGGACAGATATGTCCCATTCTCCAGTTTTTTTTAAGTTACTCTCAAAGCTGTCATTACCTGAAAAACTTTCTGTAGGTCTGGCACCTTGTTTGTATTCAAAGAAGGCTCAGTTGCTGGTAAACCTGGAGTAGGTTTACTTGTCCCAAAAATCAGATCTGGGGATTCAGTGGGGACTAATGGTTTGAGTCCCTGCATAAATAAAGATTAAAATATCAAGGTATATCACACTTGCAAAGGTAGGAATTGTCACATTAGGCAGGCACACTGCCAATCATTACAAAGATACATTAAAAAGAGTATCTGGTACGAGATTTGTGACAAACACATTGCTGGCACACTGATATCTCAGTGACAACTTGGGGTCAGAGCTTAACAAGGAAAATAGCAGCCTCCTTTCCAATTTCCTCATGGCGTGAATTTATAGCTGTTACTTTTCTGTGCTGGTACTTCGTCCAAATTACTGCTTCTATTATGCACACTGACTATCTAGGACTCTCTCTGAGCACTAGGATTAGGATCAAGGATCCCTGATGATAGGGGTCAGGGAGAAGAATAAGCTCCACCTGCTGAATGCTGCAAGCAGGAGCCGTAAATAACTGGGCCATAAATAATTTGGATGTATAGTTTGGGGATTCAAAAAAAAAAAAAAAAAAAAAAAGATGAGGATCATTTGAGTCTTACATAAATTGTAAGTGGTGCTCAAGGCCCTTCAGAGACCCTGATATAGTGGATATTTTATGCAGGTGTAACTACATCCTGTACTTCAGATGTTGTTACAACTTCCCACACCTCAATGTACCCTGCAAGAGCAGCACAGCTCAACTTCCTTTTGGTTCACAAGGCTGTACATTTGCCATACCTAGAAACTACGTAATTCACTTCAGTGATTAAGGGCACAAAGTCACAGCCAACATGAGGTGGCCTCCTTGTCTTTATTACTGTAGTTAGATTTAGCAGTTATGTCTGGACACACAGCAGTGATGTTTTACATTATAGCTCTCAAAACAGCTGCATTTTTGGTTTTTTTCGTAACTTGCCACAGAAATTAAAAGCATTGTACAGTTAGTTTAATGCAACAGGCTTTCATTACAAACAGAAGCAGCCACAGGTCAAGTTAAGACTGCACTGAAATTCTGGTTTCTGTTCAAAAGACTAGCTGACGCATTTTGTACTGAAGAGAACTGTCTGACAGTATTTGGAGCTGGAAGCAAACTGGTACTCTTGTGCCAGCCATAGATCAGACATGTGTTTGCCTTCTGCAAATTCTCTACTACAACAGGCACCTTCAGCAGAAAAACCAGGTATCTCAGCCTCTCAAAACAGCCTATGGAATGGTCATCAGTGCTGAAACCTCAAGATGTGGGTTCACCTTCCCGCTCTTCTAGTGCCTGACTGAATATTAGAATCCACTTGTGACCTTTCTTGTTATGTTTTGAAAGGCAGCAGCAAAACTGAATTTCTTGCATTCAGTAACTAATGCCTTCCTACTAAGCAGGCTTGCACAGAAGGTAAGCAATGCTTAATTATTTAAGACCAGTGACCAGTTCTGGCCACAGTGCTACGAAGGAAGCATCTAGGGAACTATTATTAGCCAGGGGAAGTTACTAACTGTATAGTCAAGGCAAAGTGCCAGCTACATCAAAGGCTTCAAAGAAAGCCATTTTGGACAAGTATCTGCCTATAGGAACTTTGAGTACTGTATTAGCTTTGTCTTTAAAAAGCTGGTGATTTGACAGAAATAACTACAGAACAGATGTTTATACTAACTGTGCAGATGTCTTCTCCTCCAAAGCTCTTCTTGCCTTCTTGATTGTTAGTATTGCAGCAAATGTGAAAATGCACATCATTCCTGAGCCTTAAAGTTTCCAAGTTTTCTCCCTTTTGCCCTCCTGGAATTTTTCTGAAAATTCCATTTTTCTCCCTTTTGCCTTCCTGAGAGCCCAGCATTTTCAGGAGCAGTGCCATCTAATAACTTCAACAGTTAATAAATCAATAACTGTAGGATATTGCATACTTTTTCAGCCTTTAGAAATATATTCCTGTTCAGATAGTTGTAGGATCCCCTTCTGCAGGAGTGGTAGCAGAGTCAGACCTGACTCAAGTGACAAACTTCATTGTGAAATCGAATGGAACCAGTTCTCACATAATCATCAATGTACTGGTGTACATGTTCAAAGCAGCATGGTGCCATTCAAGAGCAATTTAAATATGGCAATTTAAATAAAAAACATTGATGTGGTTCACTAGCTTCAGGAAAGAGTACAACAAAACACATGCTGCAGAAGGGAGACAGTTCAGTTTGCTTAACCCAGACACAGCATTAATTAGGGTTCCTCACCAATGTAAAAATTTCACTTGAATTCTGTCCACGAATTATGAGGCTTGGCCAACCCCAACCAAGCTCAGTTAAATTAGTGCTAATGTGTGGCTGTTCCAACTTGGTACTTGCCTGTGGTTATTGAGAGAGTGTGGCAAGTGCTTTATGTCACACACAGCTTACTAAGCTTATCATGGCTGAGGAGAAATGCACAGTGTACTGGTAAAGGCTGAATTTCACTGCCCAAAACTTTTAAGTAAGAACTGACACACCTTGAATGACCCTTGGCCACTGTATTTAACAGTACTAAACCCACAGATTTATTTAATGACATCAGTGTCTCACTAAACTCAGGACACTACTGACAAATTAATGCCTCTACAAATTTGACCTGTGCTTCAGTTAAAAAAAAAAAAAAAAGTTAATCATTGATAACTCCTCCTCTGATATTAAGGTGTTAATCTTTCATTTTTAATCACTACAACATGATTTTTTTTCAAAGTCTTGGACAAAGTGCAGCAGATGTAGTTATGCAGAAGAGTCAACATCAGCTGATTTCATCAGCATGCTACAGCAATGACTTTTTCAAATGCTGAAGTCCTCAATGAAAGGTCAAGACATGTAGCTAATCCAAAAGAGCAAACAGAATTCTCTGCCTACCCTTCTGTAGAGTGCCTGTTTTCCTTTCAGAGGTCTGAAGATCTTAGGACCCAATGTATCTGCTGGCTCACCTTCAGCCTCAAAGCTAAAACAAATTTACCTCACGAGTAAGAATTTGCAAATTAGATTTACATCCTCCTGACAGCAAAAACAGTTAAGGATTTGGAGCATAATTTAACGGAGATAGCACCACTCCTGAGTTTTTAAATGTGAGGGGAGATGCTCAAACAGATCTGAGAATAAGAAAGGAGAGAAAACCGAGGTAAGGGCCAAAGTGGAACAGGGAAGTTACTCTGAGAATCAGTATTCCAGAACATGCATTGAAATAACTTTTATGAACATCCTGAACCTAGACACTTCTAACTAAGTAGTAGTCCTTCACAGTAGAATACACCTCACTACCTAAAGTTAAATATATTTGTTATGACTAACACAAGGCTCTTAGGTAAAACCACTTGAGTCTTTGTGCTGGGATGACGATCCAGCGACAGTGATTTTGTGCATGTATTATCTATGGCATAAAAGGTTACATGTTACAGATTCTCAACAAACTCTAAGCAATTCACGTTGGCTAAAATCAAAATATTTGTGGCTTATGGGGGCTTTAAATACCTACAAGCAAAATAAGTTGTATTAAGTGAAGATACTGTAGTACAAGTAAATTTCTGCTAGGATCATGTTCAGTAAAAGAACCAGGAAAAAGTTTATGTACTTGTCCTCATCTGACACCATTTGAAACTAGTTCCAGTGCTTGTAGTTAAAACATAAGCTCTCCGAATGAGTATTTTTTATTGAATTTGTAATGGTTATAGCAGTCATTATCCTCCTAAATATGAAGAGTAGCTTTGAAACTATTTCACTCCTCAACTAGCTAAGGAAGATTCCATTTATTCAAACAAGACAAATTGTTCAGACTACTTTATATAACTGTTAAATGCAAAATTAAGTCTTCTAAGCATGCTAAGTCTGAGATGGAAAGAACAATGTTTCAAACAACAGAACAAAGAACTTCAAACTCAAGAGATTTTTTTTTTTTTGTTAGTATAAGCTGTTAGTTATGCTACTGTCAGCAAAATAATTTCTGAAATCCATTTAGACTGATACTTTGCAAGCCCACAGTAAGCTTAAACCTGCAGCAAAACAGTATGCTATTGGGAAGCACCAGAATGTAACAGCACAGAACAAAGAGAAGTATTATACTGCATATTTTACCAAGGAGAATTTGAATGGCAGGATGGCTTCACTTTTCCAGAAACATCAAAATAAATAGAAGCATAAAAAGCAAACCAATTTACAATGCAAAGCTCTAGTTTTAATAAATGGAGCAATGACATCAATAGGAAAAATTTACTTTGTTTTGGACTTAACACCTTAACTCTCATGGGATTACCCTTATATTTCAATTGCTGTTTATTGAAAACATTTTTAGTTGACTGATATATCTAAATGCGCGACCTGGGAATTAAGTCAAGCTGAGGGGGAAAAAAAAAGGAAATTGTACAGAAAAGCTGGCCTAATAATATTGTAAAAAGAGATTGTAAGTAACCTTTAAAAATGTAACTCCCAGAAACCAGCTCTTTACTGCTTAGGCTTGAAGCCCTTCCCTATTCCTTCCCCAAGCCTTTGCTCTCCACTACGTAAATGAAATATCAATGTTTATTCTATGAACATAACTTTGCCTAGACAGGTAAGAAGTGCCCCAATCACTGCAATAGTGCTGGATATATTGCTACTGTATAAGTGCTATACATACTAGAACATTATTCTGCTGTTTTCCATTCCTTGCACCCCTGACCCCCAACAGCTATCCAGGAAGCCTTCCAAAGTGATGGGGAAAGAGAAAGACCAAAAACCTTCTTGGGACAGAAACTGCCTTATCAGAAACCCTCTGTTACCTCAACGTTTATTTAAGAGCCATGGGTAATTCCAGATGGAAGGGCCCTCTAGAGCTCCTTAGTCCAGATTAAGATGGCACCAGGTTGCTGTGGGTTTTGTCTGGCCTGGCCTTGAAGGCACTCTGAGGACAGAGTGCACAACCTCCCTCTCCGGGCAGCTGCTCCATTGCCTGACTCTTCCCACCACAAACACGTCCTTCCTTCTGTCCCTCCTGAACCTCTCTTCTTGCACTTTGTGCCTGGTGTCTTTTGCCTTCCCACGGTGCAAAGCCTGGCTCCATCTTGCTAACCTCAGCTGGCGGCTGAGCTCTGCTGAATTTGCTCCAGTTGCCATTCCCAGAGCAGGAGGCCCACAACTGGACACAGCACCTCGATGTGACCCAGTAAGTGTTGAGCACGGGAGAGCCAGAGACACCTGACATCAGTGCTGCTCCCACCTGCCAGCTACAGTACGATGTCCAGTTCTGGGACCCTCATTTCAGAAAGGACTTTGAGGTGCTGGAGTGTGTCCAGAGAAGGGCAATGGAGCTGGGGAAGGGTCTGGGGCACAAGGCTTATGAGGATGGGGGTGTTTAGCCTGGAAAAAAGGAGGCTGGGGGGTCACCCTGCCACTCTCCTCAAGTCGCTGAAAGGAGGCTGTAGCCAGGTGGGGTCGGCTCTTCTCCCAAACTAAAGACAGGATGAGAGAAAATGGCCTCAAGCTGCGCCAGGGGAGGTTTAGGTTGGACATGAGGAGGAACCTCTTCACAGGAAAGGAAATCAAATATTGGGATGGGCTGCCCGGGGCGGTGGTGGAGTCGCTGTCCCCGGCGGTGTGTAAGGAAAGCCTGGACGTGGCACTCGGTGCATTGGCACAGAGCTGTTCGGTCACAGGCTGGACTCGATGATCTCGGAAGTCTTTTCAGCCTATCTCGTTCTGTGACCCGGTGATTTTAAAACCCCTCCAGGCACCGCTCGACTCTGGCACAATCCTCTGTGACAAAAGCGCGTTCATGTCATTCCACAGCCCCCAGTCCATCCCAAAGCTGACCCACGGGCTGCAGGGCACAGCGCGCTCCCGTCTCGCCCAAGGTCAGGCGAGGGGCCGCAGACGGCCGGTGCCGTGAGGATGGCCGACCCCTCCCCGGCTCACCCAACGCGGTGCCGCAGTCCCCGCCCGGGGGGGCGGTGTTACCTGGGGGGTGTAGGCGGCGGCCGCCGTGGCCCCGACGAGGCGCTGCGCGAAGCCGCTGAACTTGTAGTACATGGTGGGCCGGGGCGGGCAGCGGCTGCGACGGCTCGGCCGAAAGGACCCGCCTTCCGCCGCCTCTTTTGCGACGCCGAAACGTTCAAGGGCCCCACCGGCTCTCGGACGAACCGCAGGGACGCCTGCGCAGGACGGCACGGAAAGAATGAGACCAAAAAAAAAAAAAAAAATCCGAGAAAATACAGTAGCCTGCGCCAAAGCAGTGCAAGCGCGCCTCTCCCAAGCACGCCCGCCGCTCGGGGAAAAACGAGGCGGGCGGCAATTTTTAGTCAGGCAGAATTGGTGAGCTCCCTAAGCGGCGGGGAGCGGCGGGGAGGGGCGGGATGCGAGCCCATGGCGGGCGGGGCGGGGGGCGTGGTCAGCGTCAGCCAATCGGTGCGGGCGGGAGGCGAGGCCCCGCCCACAGGGGCCGGGAGCGCGCGGGGTTTTGTCCCGCCCCCCCCCAGAACCCCGGGCGGTGCTGGGCCCGCGGGCTGAGGGCAGGGATGGGCTGAGGGCAGCGATGGGCTGAGGGCAGCGATGGGCTGAGGGCAGGGCTGGGCTGAGGGCAGCGATGGGCTGAGGGCAGCGATGGGCTGAGGGCAGGGCTGGGCTGAGGGCAGCGATGGGCTGGGCTGAGGGCAGCGATGGGCTGAGGGCAGGGCTGGGCTGAGGGCAGGGCTGGGCTGAGGGCAGCGATGGGCTGAGGGCAGCGATGGGCTGAGGGCAGGGATGGGCTGAGGGCAGCGATGGGCTGGGCTGAGGGCAGCAATGGGCTGGGCTGAGGGCAGCAATGGGCTGAGGGCAGCGATGGGCTGAGGGCAGCGATGGGCTGGGCTGAGGGGCTGAGGGCAGCAATGGGCTGGGCTGAGGGGCTGAGGGCAGGGATGGGCTGAGGGAACGCTGCTCTCTATGGGCAGTGCAGCGAACCGTTAATCACAGAAACACTTAGCTTAGGAAACGCCGCCGAGAGCATGGCGTCCAACACGTGAGCCATCTCCGCCATGTAACTAGAGCGGGACACTGAGTGACATGTGCAGACACCTCCAGGGACTGTGACTCCACCACTCCCGCGGGCAGCCTATTTCAGTGCCCAGTCTTCCCCTGAAAAAATTCCAACCTAAACCTCCCCGTGCGCAGTTTGAGGTCATTTCCTCTCAGGCTGCCGCTGGCTGGCAGAGGCGGCTGAGCCTTACCTGGCTACAGCCCCGTTCAGGGAATTGTAGAGTGACAAGGTCACCTCTGAGACCTTTCCCCAGCTCCATTGCCCTTTTCTGGACACACTCCAGCACCTCCACGTCGTGCCCTGAATTGAGGGGTCCAGAACTGGACACAGGTCTCGATGTGTGGCCTCAGCAGTGCAGCAGAAGGATCACTAACCTGGTCCTGCTGGTCACTATTGCTGATACAGACACACTCACACTGAATATTTATTTCAGAGGTGCACAAGCCCAGATCCTCGGTTGTCATCCACAAATCAAGCACACCAACTACTGGAACTTATTACTTTGTATGTATTTTAGCAAACAAAGGTATTAATGGTAATTGGTTAGAAGTTACCTACTTCTCTTATTTCGTATTCTATTTGTCAATGATTTTCTTGTTTCCCATACTGATTAGTCTGCATGCTCAATCTTTCTTTTCTCTTGGGCCTGTGGGTTTCTTGAGTTCATGGTCTGAGTCGGTGGTTGCCACCTCCCTCTCCCAGGATTACCTTTTACCCAACTGGAGCTGATTCAGCACAGTTGCCAAGTTGTCTTCCTTATCTTGGGAGTTCCATCAGATGTCCCTGTGGCCTGTAAATTCTGCATTCTTTGTGTCCACTGTCATTGGTGCATCCTTCCTACATCCTAAACCTCTGCTGACCTCCTGCTAGGTCTGAGACCACCAAATCATGTCAAGCCCTAGATCTTAACAAGGCAATTCTACTAACAAGAAATTTGTCTTTCTAACCCCTGGACACCACTTAGAGCTTGCGTATTAGCTGCTATGTATTTCACAGGTTAGCTCTCCTTTCTTTGTGATTAGACTGAAATATATACAAAGATCAAGCAACATCCTTTCTTAAGAAAATTTTTCATGTTTTCATATTTTGCAACAGTGGTTTTGTTTTCTGGAACTAAATCTCTCACACTGGAGACTGTGTCTCCACTCTAACAAGTGATTCACATGTCTCTCATCAAGGGATTCCCTCCCCTGCCATCTTCCGAAAACATCAGAAAAGTTTAATTCGTTGCATAAAATAGGGCTCTTGCAAAACAAAGTCAGCATCCTGACTGTGATATGGTGCTGCTTCTGTTTTTGAATTTAGTATTCCTGGGAAGTTGGCAGCCCCTCATCTGCCACAGGACTTGGGACAGCCTTGCCCTGCCCAGAGCTCATCCTCCATCACTCCATGCCTGCTGTGGATCCCAGGAGGTGCCAGCTGGCATGCTGTTAGTGACCCAGAGCATCCTGCTGTGACAAGTCTAACAGCATGAATTCATGGCTGGAGTTCATGCTGTGAGTTGGCTGAGATTAAACATGCTGAGGCCTGGCTAAAAAGGATCATTTGTTGAAAACGTTTAATCATTAGTTACCTCCACCAGTTAGATCATTGCTCATTGAGAGTCTCACATGCAGTTTTTGAAGATATGATTGCTATAAAAATATCTGTGGTCATGCAGTGAGGGAAAACTATTAAAATGTGCTTTGCTTATAAACTGGGGGAAGATCTATTCATAGGAGATATTTTAGAAAGTAAAATACCCATATAAAATGTGTGATATGATTTCTTTATCCACCCGTGTAACGCCTTCTACTTGGATTTTAGAGTTTGGTGCTGGCAAAAGGGAGCCTTGAGTTGTCTTGGATTTATCCCCTTTTGAACAGATATTCTATACGGGATAACCACTGCTCAGTAACAGGGGAAGCCCTTGGTAGCCCTGCACATGGATTTACTTGTGAGAGCAGGGCTATGAACCAGACCCCTGTGTCTTTGCTGCACCAGTTCTTACCTGTGCCTGTTGCCCTGAAGGCAGGTTTTCTTGGAGAAATTTCAAGCCCACAAACTCTCTGTGCTGTTCTCCTATCTAGAGAACCAGCTGGGGTGCTCCATACGTAATACCCTGAGTGGATGTCCTGACTCTGTGTTAGGAACGTTAACTGGAGAGGATGTGTTATTTGCTCAGTAAGTAGGAAATTTATGGAAATATTTTGTAAACGTTACAGGAAGAACTGTGGAATCCCTGTAGCTTTCAAGACTAGGGGCAGTATTAACGAACTGGAAAATGTGCCGTATAATTTATGGTTGAAAAGAGTTTGCTGATCGGGAGTCTATTTATTCCTGAGAAAAATAAATTAAAAGTGGTTTGATTACAAGACTGTCTGTAATGGAGCAGAGGACTTTGGAGGTGTGATACACATATTCTTTTAGAGTAGAATGATGTGAATCATAGATGGGTACAGTCCTGACCTTTTGAAATCCATGGGATCTAGCTTGTATTGTAATGATTCTGGCTATATTTGTCTGTAGGTTCCTCCAGTTCAGTTCTTCCAGCATTTGCCAGAATAAATAGGTGTGCCTGGTAAGCTCACTAACTAAAGTTGTGTTGTATTTTGCTCTTCTGCCTTTTTTTTCCAATATGAATGCATGCTGCAGTACCACATAAGAGCAGGTTTTGGGGCAGGTCGTGCCTTGAGATACCACCATTGCATAACTAGTTCTTGCTTCATTGTTGCTCTTGAATGGATTTCTTGAAAAGTCATTCAATATTGACTGAAAGCCAGAGAAAGAAAAGGTTTGTGCCCTGGAGCTCCAAGGAAGCTGTGAAAAAGATACAGATTTATCCTCTTTTTCAGTTAATCAATTTAAGTCTTGATGCTTAAAAGTAAGCTGTGAAACTTTGCTGCTGCAAGCTGTTGGAACAAAACCTAGGTGTGATCCCTCTCGTTTTAGCTCACAAAATTGAAGATGGGCAATTGTTTACCTTGCAAGAGAGATGCATGGGAGGATCACATGAATAAAATTACAGCTACAAATGGAAGTTCTGCTGTTGTTTGTACCACAGGAGCATGAGAACATTCCATGGCAAAAAAAAAAAAAAAAAAAAAAAAAAAGGCACAAAGTCTTTCCTTTAAAGGAAGAAACTTGGTTTTGACTTAGACTTTTGGTTCATCACTACTTAGTCTCTAGACTTTTGCCAAGACTGATTTACTTATCAGGCTTGCTGACATAGTGGATAATCAGACTGTAAAACTTGCTGCCATAGGAAGTTACTGGGGCAAAATGAGGCCACTCACCCTAGAAAGGTTCAAAGAAAGACGGGGCGTTTTGGAAGACCATAAAACTTTGTGCAGCTATCATAAACAAAATGTCCTGGAAGGAAAAGACTTCCTGCTTTGGACTTTAACCTGGGGTCTCACTTTTAGACACTGAGAAAAACAATTCATGGGGACTGGCAGTTGGACATCTGCTCTGTTAAGGATCAGTATGGTATTGGCACTACAACTAAGGAAAACAGAATCCTGTAGTATATTCCATTTTTTTCCAGATTTTTAAGATCACCAGTTTCATACATGCAAGTTTCTTTATCATGACTTGTTCCTGGAATAGCACTGAGATTATTTTCCAAGATGAGTAGATTTCTGGGAAGGAATGAAGGAAGCAGACTACCTTGATCTTATTCTGCTTTTTTGTTGTTGTTGTTGCTGTGATTATTGTATTTATTTTCTTTTTGAGGATAAAATAAATAAAAAAACAAGACCATAATCAGTTGCTTAATGAACAAAACCTTCATATGCTGATCATTATTTCAGCACAGATGTCTGTAACTCAAATTCTGTCAATCTGCCCATGCAACTCTGTTCTTGAATTGCTGAGAACAACTGTGTGGGTGGATGTAGAACATAAAATTGCCATGTGCACTTATGTTTTGTTTATGCAGTACTCATTTTTAAGAGTACTAGATTGGATTTGCTTAATTTTTGCTTTGTGAGTGTGTATACATAATATTTACAAACCCCCCAAACTAGGAGATGATCACCAAGACAAACTATTAATGCAAGTGGCTGATATTGTAAACATGTACCAATTGATTTATTAACTGAAAGAAATAAATTAAGTCTATACACACTCTAAAACTTGTACCTGAATTTATTGGTGCATTATCACCCATATGTACTCCATGCAGCAGAGATGACTTAGAAATAGGCTTCTATTGACAACTAAGAGATTTCTCTTTCAGAGATCTGTCAATACTGAAAATTAATTAAAATTGTAGAGTATTTTGAAATAGTAATAAATTTAAGTATTAATATAAATTTAACCTAAGCTTTTACTCTGTAACTTTCTCATAACAGAATTCTTGCTTTTTTTTGAAGGAAATGGTATTAGGGAGGCAGCCATTTATATCTTCTCTATAAATTTAGACACAATTTTGTATTTCACTTCTGTTTCCTGGGTACTTCTTTGTCTTGAGATAAGGCTTCTACATGTGAAATACTTCACAGCAATAGTTACATACTAGCAATCTTGGCAATACAGGCATTGTGTTTACTCTTGTATAATGGGCATCAAGAATCATTTTTTAGGTCTTGAATCTTATTTGGGGGTATCTACCACCTCTTGTTACATATGTATAGTATTCTTTTCAGGTTCACATGCAGAACTTGTCTGAGAAAGTAAATGAAGGAATTGAAAACTTTATGATGTCATTATTGTAAAGCCTAAAGAATAAATAACACTTCTGGGGCAGTAGGTTATGTTTTTATAGACCATTTTTTACAGTTGTGTATTACCTGAATAAAAGCAGAATGGAAATTGTGAAAACAGTGCTTTATTCCAGGTGAGAATAAAAATATTCTTTTATTCTATATTTTATCCTCCAGTTTCTAGATGTGAAAAGCATTAGAGCAACCTACAGTAGCTACTGCTTTCACTACTTTTCAGCTTTGTTGTTGGGTTTTATTCCCCCTTGATTTTCAGAATTGCAGAAGCAAAGTAATTGTTTCATCTGATTGAGACATCAATGTTGGCTGTCAGTAAAATAATAATCACCTAAAAGCCCTGTTCATTTTGCTTTTGAGAAAGTAATTTCAAAATCTCCAGGCCCTATCTCTATGGCTTATAACACATCTCAGTTTTGAAATGCTGCATCATAAAGTTGGATTTTTTGCCTCTGGCTGCTGACTTTGACACGGATAACCAGAGTTCAAAGTTTCTGCCTGTGTGTTTTCTGTTTCTGTGTGCATGTTTTCTATGCTTTCTGCTGCAACACATTTTTTTCTTTGATAACCAGAAGTGAAATCTCATGGTTGCAGTACCTTATTATTCCTGAACTTTTCCTTTAAGCACTTTATGTGTAAGGAAATAGGTTGTCAAATAAAATGATTGGTATCTCTGGACATTGAGAGGTAAAATGCATCTTCAAGGTTTTCTGTTTTCACAGTGCTACCAAAGTCTTCTTTCATCTCTTCATTTTCCCTCCCGGGTTGTAAGCATTTCTCTCGCAAATAATCTACAGTCCACAGCAAAAGTTTGGGTTTTTTTCTCAGTTATGTTATAGATAATGGAGGAAGATGCGTTGTCCTTTTATTTAATTTCAGCGTTTTCATGTGCAAATTTACAGATTGGATTCCAGAGACAACGACATCCTCAGTGCAGTATTATAACAAACTTTCCTGAATAAGGCAAGATTGTGTTATAGACAAAAACCCTCCAAAAACCTCCCTTGCAGTTGTGTTAGAGGAAATGTTCTGTACAGATGTGTCATTTGAAAAAGATCAATAATAGGGTGTTTCGATGGACTGGAGAAAGATGCCATGCAGCCTTTCTCAGTATTAACAACTAAATTACAATAGTATTGGAACTGCACAGGACAATTTATGCTGTGGGCTTGACTTGAATACCTAAGTCTTTTGCTTTATTGGCGCAGTGCCCACTTATCAGTCGTAATTTTAGTTGTTATCAGACACATTTCAGAACGTTCTATACAGCTATATTTGGACTTAATCTACCCTTTCCCAACAGTAACACTGCTCTGTATTTACTCTGGCAATTCTGTGGAGAAGGCAATAATCAATGAACATGTAGGATTGCCAACACCAGATGCTCAAAAATCATGAGATTGAGTTTAAAAACTTGTCAGTTTATTTTAATATTTTATTACGTGTCACGTTATACCACTTCCCTGTCACGCCTCAGGATATAAGGAACACATATAGAAGAAAGTCACCTTTCTCTTGATAAGTTTTAGTAACAATTTTCATAATTAATAAATGTCAGAAGTTGGAAGCTTCTGTGTTGTAATGTCCTGAAGATACAAGCTGTTGGAGCTCCACCCTCAAATTAGGGCAGAGTGATCTTTGGTTGTGTGCTGAGGCAATGCTCTTTGATAGAATGCAATGAATTCATGCTGTTCAGGAAGAAGCAAGAATATCAGAAGTTTTTCCACCAGAGAATCCCTGTTTCCTACCAATTCACCAGCTGATGCCTTCAGGTAGCAGTACTTTGTACCTAAGCATCCTTGTAAGAGCACTAGGCACATCTTGTAAAGTCTTTTGGTTTTGTTTTAGCTAAGGATTTGTCTAAGTTGAAGAGGCAAAGAGTCATCTCCTGGACACAGTTTTCCATGGGAAGGAAACTCTTACAGCCTTTGGCTGAGTCTCTAGACTGAGTGAATAGGAAACTAAAAAAAATAGTGTGTCTACCATGGCCACTCAGACAAGATACGATCTAAGAAAAATCTGGACCTGCAACTCTGGTGAAATGTCTGCAGTTCTGTGGATTTATAAATGTAAACCAAAAGTGTATTAGAGAGGATAAATTGAAATATAGGGAGCAAAAAGAGAAATATTCTCCAGATGTATTCAGCAGAGAAGCTTTAATCAGAAATATGCTTTTGGAGTCAACCTCCAAGTCATACCTGTGCTTTGATTTGTATCTATCAAGTAGGCTTGGAGCTCACAAATGGGATAGCATTTTGGATGAGTCTGGGCTTCATGGTTGACTGTGAGATGCACTTAAGTAACACAATGTGCTCCAGATGGTGTGGGTCTCAGATTATCTGCATCATCTCTTTCATTCTGCACATCACTCTTCTTCTGTCCATTCCTTCCCACCATAAATACAGCCTAGTAAATTGTGGATACAAGGTGGGATACAAAGATGGGGTACAAGGATGGATTTTCTAGATCCTAATACCTGCCTTGAGTCCCATTCACCGTTACTATCTATAAGCTCTTCTTCCAAATACTGCTGTGGGATACAGCCATTCAGAGTTGGCTGAGCTATCACTGTAGTCAGGCAAAAGGTCCATCTTGTCTCAGATTTTTTGTCAGCAGGCTGTATTCTAAGGGGTTTCTATTTGACTATTCACAAAAAAAAAAGAGAAGACATATGTATAGTAATACCAATGTCAGTTGTCTGTGGTTTCTTGAGAAATCTTTCTTATAAAAAACATTCTTTATTTATGAATCATTTAGCACATCAGATATAACATAAAAATAGATTTCTGCCATGAGATCAGTCTCCTGCATTGAAAATAATGCACGGTTTTGACGACATTTATTTTTGAGAATTGTATTCTGCCAGCAGCAGGATCCATTACCCCATGATATCTTTCAGCTGACAGTCTCCTAATTATCTTTCCTGCAGCATCCTATAGTCTCACTGACATTCTGTAAGCATGTTCCATTTATGGATTAGTTTCTTCAGATGGTAGTGTAACTCCTGTTTCAGGAAGTCATGAAGGTTTTGATGTTCTTCCTCTTTGCCTTGCCACATGATCAATGATGACTTTCCCTTTTAAATATTCTGTCTGCTGTTGTATACCTGTCTGTGATTTCTTACTGCCATCAGCAGAGGGATGCTGTAAAACTGGGAGTACAAGCAGATGAAAGAACTACCTACTTCATCACTGCATTTCCCTACACAGGAGAAAGAAGTTCAGAAGATTAGGTTACAGCGTGGGAGAACACTGGTAAAGTCCCGTGTGAGGGGAAGAGGGAAGCTCAGCAACAGCTCTGCTGGGAGGAGGACTGAAGTGTGCTGGAGTGAGTAGAGTAACAGCAGGGAAAGCTGAAAGGAGCTGTTCCTGAGCCAAGTCCTTGCACATATTAAAGGGCTGCAAAGATAGGGAGCCCTCCAAGTAAATGCTGCTAGCAACATCTGCCTCTGCATTGTGCAGGAACTTTTCTTTGGCAGAACACACACAGCCTTACAGAGCCTATAGATAGATTGGGGTTCTTCATACTGTGCTTTGCATCTCTATTTATAGATTCCTCCTAAGAAAGACATGACCTGTGTGAGTGCAGGTCTCTAGGTGGATAGAAGCACTTGCTGACCACACAACATCTGAGTGAAAATTTTGTTGGGAATGTGTCTTTTGACAATATCCTTCCTAAAGATTTTTCACAGTAAATTTTGCTGAACCATATCTGGCTCCCTTGTCTTGCGTAGGTTCTGTCATGGCAATTGCTCACAGAGAGTTTCATTTGGCTCAATATGTAGCAGCCTAGGCTTTTAAAATGGGAAAATCTGAGTTCTGTTTTCACAGGGAATATCAGAGCTTGCAGTACCATTGGTGGGGCAGGCATGTTCTTTTTAGAATGCTGTATCCTATTCTACAGCCTGAGGGAACTGAAAAGGAACGGTGAGGAGGTGTAGAAATAGAGATTTGGCACCATGATTTTACATGCTTTTTGCTTTACATACTCATGATTGTTTCCCCTTCTGACAGTTCTCTTTTGCAGATTTTGCAGTGTGGATCTGATGTGATTATGCTTTCCTGAAGGATTCCCCATCTCCTTTAGGCTACAGTGTTTGTTGCTCGCTGTTCAAAGGCAGAAGGGAAATGCTTCTATGCATCCTCAGAATTGCTGGAGGCACTACTTTGACTCCATTAAATAGCTTGTCCTAGATCCAGTTGCCACCAGACAGTGTCAGATTATTATAATTTGAACCTACAAACTCAAGCTTCTTAGCACTCGCTAAACACTTGCCTTGTAATGCAGAGATTACACTAACAAAATAGGAACCTGATTACTACAAATTCTCTCTTTGCTCTCACAGGTTATTGAATTAACAGAACTGTGTTAAGAGAGCTTCAGGGAGAAATGAACTGAGATGAGCTTAGCTGTTTGGAGCATGGTGCTAATAACCAAAATTGTGTGTTTGATTCTGTGTGGGCCATTCGCTTAGGAGTTGGTATGATCCATGTGGGTGCCTTCCAACTCAGTATATTCTGTGATTCAGTGATAAGTAATAAGATCGACATGCTTGCCTTACAGGAAAGTTTCATGGGTAGAGACAAGGGACACAGTCTCCAAATGCTATTAAAAGCACTTTATTTAGGATCCTATATACTTTCAGTGTAATCTAAGAGCTGACATTGAGTCACACATAAACCAGTTTGAACTTTAGGATAATATCTATGCATGTTTCCTTTTGTTCCTTTTTGGATGACTGCAGTCTTAAAGTTTAAAAAACTTCCTTCAAACATGTTAAAAAAAACAAACAAAAAACTGAAACCATAAAATATGATTTGCAAATTTCATATATAAAGAGGAAATAAAAGACCTAATAGAGACTTTATGGATTATGGATGACTACTGGTAAATAAGTGCAGATTTCTATAATCAATTTTTGATTGATTATAGAACTGTAAAATTCAAGGTGAGTATCTTTTAATTCAGGAGAAATGTATCTCATTTGAGCAGAGGAAACTCTAGTGCTTATCTTCTTGCTTCAGTCTCCCAGAAAATTTATCTTGTTTTATCTGAACTTTTGTTTCATACTCTTTTTGAAAAGCAAAATAGTCAGTATTGTTTGTACTATATTCTTCTTTAAAATAGTAGGAGAAAATTAATAAGGATGACACTTTAGAAGTCGAGTTACAGATCTGAACACAGGACCATTTGCTGCATATGTTACTGATAGCCTTGGAGCATGAGGAGTTGGCTGATATGGTGCTGGCCACAACTTCAGTGTATGTCAACAGCAGAAGGTTGTGTTTAGGGTAGCAACTATCATGATTAAAGTCAGTCTAGGGACTCTCCATGCTGACATGGCACATTTTCATGGGAGTTTCTAGTGGTCATCTCTGAAAGGAAAGAATGTGGGTTTTGGGGAGATTTTCAGCCAAAGCCTTCTGTTGAATTTTGTGTGTATTTTGAATTGTTGCCTGCAGAATTCAGTCCCTGGGGCCCCTTAGTGTGGATACCTTATGCTTTCTGGTAGTCATTAGCACTGCACAGAAAGGGAAGCAACTTCTGAGTGGCACGAGACAGTGCCAGCATCTCTCATTGTCTGATCTGAGAGGCATTGTCTGATCTGAGATCTTAGATGGAAGTAGTAAATCATAAATGTATGTGATGCAAGTTATTGTCACAGTGTGTAATCCAAAGAAATAGGTGAAATCTTTACCTTTTAGCAAAGTAGGCTGGTATTAGCTGGTTTACACTTGCCATGCATGAGTGGTCTGCGGAACTGCTTTTTAGCACAGGTCCTTGAGGGAAAGGATGCTCGATTTAAATAATATACTTACAGAAATGAAGGTAGGAGAGTGAAGAACAGGCAGAATGGGAAGGCAGACGTGGGATGGCACTGTGCTTTAGTAATACTTGGTGCCAGCAGAGAAGCCTGCAGGTATGGCCAGCAGCAGAAGGAAAATGAGGCAGCTAAGAAGAGGGTAAAAACCAAAAGGTGAAGAAATGGGATGGAAAGTGAGTCACTTAGAAAGGACTTCATTGCAAAGAGCCTTTTGTCACTTCATTGCATAGAATGTTTGGTTTAATATTTTTAACATTTCCCTATCTATCTGCTGTATTTCCTTTTCTCATTAGTCTTCCACCTGCTCTCTGTAATATTCCTGTAGTTTGTGTGACAATCCTGAACTCTTAATAAGTCTCCAAACAGGGAACATAAATGTATTAAGTCCTCTTACCAATATTAAACTGGTTTCTTCAATACAGCCTAACAGTTTCCAAGAATGGTAGTTGCTTCAAGCATGACTCTATTACATGCTGGTGGAAGTGGATCAGCCACTGAAAGTGTTCTGTCCAAGCCTAGCCAGTTTGTTTTACAGCTTCTTGGTAGAAACAGCAGTTTAGAGTATTCAACCAAAAAATACAAAGAGCGAATCTGCAACTACCAATCCCACTGGTAATGCAGCTCTCAAGTCCATCCTGTTGGCAGAAGCAGGTGGCCAAAGGCAGATAGGTGGTCTTTACTGCAGAGCTGAGAAAGGATTTGAATAGCCTATGGGATGTGAAGCACCAGGGTAAGACTCTGGATTAAGGATAAAATGAGGAAGATTTAGACTATTTTTTATTGCTTTGTAAAAGCTTTGCTTTGCATGACTGTTTTTTCCTATTATATATGACATTTATTGTGGAGGAGGAGAGAGCTTCTTATCCTACACTGACACAGAGAAATTGTATGGATATTTATTCTAAGCTATCTAATCTGAACTGCATTTCAAATGTGAATGGGACAGTCTGTATGAAGAGAAGGCAATGGTAATAGCAGCATCAGTCTGTGGATGTTAATGTTTAACCTTAATGTCTCTTGAATGAGAATTAGGTGAAAACAGAAAGATCTAAGAAAACAAGATAGAGATGCTGAAGATGGAGTCTGCTATGAAGAGGGGAGCAGATGAGTTCATGGTCCTTGATCTTGTGTTGAGGGCAGCTTGGTATTTACATTCAAGACTTTGTCTTCCATAATCCAGATGACAAATGAATTTTATTTTAGAAAATCTGTCTTAGCTAAATTTCATTCACTGCTGGTTACCTGGCTCCTTTGAAGATTTTTCCTTTCAGACATACCTGGATTCTAAGCCTCTTGAGTCAATGGAGGACAAAAGGCTGCTGTGACCTCTAGTCTGAGTTTCTTTCAGAGAACCAAGAGGTAAAGCTTAAAGACTCTGCACCCAAAGGCAGAGATACTCAAGGAATCCATATAAGTTTCAGGGCTATAAGCAAGAATCTTTGGCAGGAATCCAGATTTGTATTTACTTTAAGTAATTTTGTTAGTGATCCCTTTCTTTTCAGTTTGGCTCTGCTTGACTATACTTAGTGAATATATTGTTGGGATTGCTTTTCTTTTAATCTTTAATGGCAAGTGTACAATAGAATCCTTTCATAGTGTCGAGGAGCCAAGACGCTATGCTAATAAATGGCCCCAATTTTTACTGATTCATAACATCCCATCAAATGTCATCAAGTTCAAATACTAAACCCTAATGACAGAAATCCTGGTTAGACACTGCTGTTTTGGCACAACCAGTGCAGCTGACAAGGCCTTTAGCAATGGAGAAAACTGAGTGCCGCATTCTCTGTGAGGCTCTCTAAACTGAGGAGAAAAAAAATGTATGTCAACACTTAGTGCTTAACAGTGTATCAGGCTCAATAGATAAGCTACATTTGTGCTGCAGAGAAATACCATCTTGCTTGCTTGTAGTGTTACATGCTTTGATTCGTGTTTCAGTATTGAATTGTAGAGGTTTTGGGAGCAGCACTGTAATTTTGATCTATAGCTGTAGAGTTCTCAGCACAACAAAAGCCTGGTCTTCTCTGTGGCTCCTAGTTCCTCCAATATTGGTAAAAGAGCAGTGCAAAAAGTATAAAAGCGGCAGGAGGATTTCTGGAGTGCATGGGAAAGAATTCCAATATTGAAGTTCTAGATTTCCTAGATTTTAATTCTTCTTTAGTGTTTTGGTTTTTAAATTCTTATGGCAAACGAATGTATAAAATGTTCCCCAAGGCAGAAAGAATCAGTCTTCTTTTGGAGGATTCTATGCATTTACAGTTGTCCTAAATTGATGGAAGGTGCAAGTGCTGAGCTTATCTACAAAACAGTAACTGTATTTAAACATTAAAACCCCTTCTGCTTTCAAATATTTTAGAGGTCCTTTAAACACTTCTAAAAAACACTTCTAAGAAAATTCTTCTATGACTATGTGGACATCTGCATTACTTCTTCTGTTTCTTCTATATTTTATGTAAAATGTTTAAAACTAATAAATAACAAAACTAAAAATGCTCATGATTTCCAAATGAAAGGTCTGTTCATTCTCATAATGCAGAGGATTGATACCAGAATAGTTTATAATTCAGTGATCTCTTAAAATATTCAACTTTCCTTTTTTTTTTTTTTTAACAAGAACATTATTTATGAAGTACTTTATTTTTTTTTTTTTTTCTTGGAAGTACTTTTGAAATGGCTGCATTTAAAGGATCAAGAGAGTGTCTCAGATCCATTTACAATAATGCAAAGATTGCACTGCTGAAATTTCTGGTTTTGTTGACATTCCAGAATGAATACCATGTTGATGTTTGGGGTTGCTTTGGAATTTTTTTTAATATTTACAAAAAAAAAACAGTGAACTTGAAGCCAAATTCAATCAAGCTTCCAGATTCACTTTTAAAAATAATCCCTGAGGAATAATATATGTGTTATATGGCTGCTTTTCATTTTGTTTTGACAATCTATAATTATGATAGATCTTCAGTTAATGAAGAATAACCTTGTGGATGTTTAACTTTATTATTTTGCTTCAGACTTACTTCTGGATCAAATATTGAAATTTTATATTGATTAAAACTTCTGGGTTCTAGATGGCAAACTTCTCAGTAGCCAAAAATTGTCAAAGAAAAAGTTTTTGCAGAGGAACAGTACCAAATGAACAGCCGTAGAATTCACTTGTTTAAAAGAACACATTTTATAAACATTTGTGTTTCGACCACTAGTCCATGAAATATAGCAACAAGACCAGCAAATTTTATTACATTATTTTATCTAATTAATTCTGCACTCACATAAACCCCCACACACTTATTAACTTTTCAAATTATAGGGTACATTTTTCTTTACAGATAATCAGACAATATATAAAATTAAGAATCTATGAAATGAAAAACCTTTGCATTTGTAAAGAATAAAGAACTCTAAAATGTGTAGTTGCAAACATTCATATTTTATTAATTTGACCAAAGATTTCTATTCTTCTTCTTCTATGGCTCTTGACATTGGTGTCAAGCAGATTGTCAGTCTTGGTTGCTCACTGTGCAGCTTGTTGATGCTTAACCTGTCTGTTGTCTGAAACACACTCCCTAATTTGTGGTGCACTTTTTTACAATGAAACCAGTGTTTTGTTGTTTCTCTGTGTGGGCTGGGGCAGCTTTTCAGCTACTGGAAGCTGTCACAGCTCCAGCAAAGCTGGAAGACTTTCCACACTAAGTCTCTGTATTTTAAACAGGGATCTGTTTTATGTAGCAAGTTTAATTATCATCACATATCCTAACTTGCATATTTGCTTTTACAAACAAATAACAGAAAATGTGAGCCAGTTTCCTTCTTTTAAAATCAGTGAAAACTTCTTTATAAATCTTTTTTTGTTATGCTTATTTAACCTTCCAGCAAGTGTCTCCTTAGTATCACCTCTGAAATAATAATTCTAAAAACTTTTAGTGATCCTGAACCTCCTTAGGTGAGATAAAATTCAGAGCACAGCAGACCTTGTTCATTGTGCTGGTTCCCAGGAAACTGATGGGGTTTGGCTGCTGAATTTAGCTGGCTGGTGTGTGCATATGTCCATTTCCTGGAAGGCATTCAGATCAAGTAAGATTTTTTGTGGTTGTTACCCAAAAGGGAGGAGACAAGTATTTTGAACCCATGAGGACTTCAGTTTTACTTTAGATTTAGATCAATTTTTTTACAGGCATGAATTGCATACATGATATGAAAAAGCTGTGCCTCTTCTTTTAAATACATGGATATCAAGACAGGAATCTTACATTACCAGGATTTTAATCTTTCTCAAACTTGCTGCTGTGCACACCAGTATAAGCCACTGTACAATAAGAATTAATATCACATTTTTATATGGCTCATCCCTGTGTTGATAAGACTGTTTAATATAACAAGTCAACCAAACTAACTTTTTGGTGGGTACTCATCAAGACAATACTGTTTTCAAGCCTTTCATCAAGGGAAAGGATAATTTTCCATTAATTGTGATATTTGCGATAATGCTTCATGTAGAACTTTAGAAGGAAAATACCTTAGAGAGCTTTACATTTCAGGGACTTCATTAATGGTCAAGTACTTTTAAGTGACACACAGTACCTTGAAGGATTACAGCTATAGTTCCCAATAAATTAGTCCTAGGTTTTGAATCTAG
Organism: Certhia americana; assembly: GCA_018697195.1. Taxonomy (NCBI): domain Eukaryota; kingdom Metazoa; phylum Chordata; class Aves; order Passeriformes; family Certhiidae; genus Certhia; species Certhia americana. The sequence goes on along the minus strand of CM031859.1, from coordinate 88,119,680 downwards.
TATATAATGTATGATTAACCTTGGCAGTTCAAAACTCATTGACATTGGTTTCCATTTTAGATGAACCAAAATGCTAGATCACAATTGTACAAGCTGTCTTCATTTTTCTCCAGTGTTATTGTATTTGTATTTCATCTAATTTGTTCCAGATGTGAATGTTTCCAAGAGAAACTGCCCATGAAGTCTTTCATTGTATAGAGTTCAAACTGGCAATGATTAGAGATGAGCCAGCTTGCCTTCACTCAGCTTTTGGCCTTGAAATGCTGCACTTTGAAATAGAGTGCTGCACCCCATGTCTGCATAAAACATGGTCTCCAAAAAATTTAATAAACCAGTTTCAACTGTTTAAAAATATGCTTATTTTTGACTACACATATAATTAATATTTTGCAAAGTTTCACTAAAAAAACCCACTGGTCCATTGAAAATAAGATGACATATTATCTTGGGTTGATTTTTCTCCCAAATTTGCCCTAAACCAGGAGAAATACATTACTAGAAGTCAGGCATCCTAATTACCCTATAAAATTCTGGTTTAAGGCTACCATGAAGGGTACTTTATTTCAACATGGTTTGTAAGGAAACTAAAGTCTACACACTGATAACCATACAATAATAAAAAGAGAAAGGAAAAAACTAACCCAAAAAAACCCCACAAACACACAAACAAAAAACCACCAAAAAACCCACCGCAGGATCTCTCCTTAGTGGGCTTATATACTGCAATTTGAAAATATTTTATTATAACTCAAATTAAAAAATACATTAGGTCATTCTGTTCACATTTTGCCATATAAAAATTGAACACAAACTGTTCAAAAAAACATAGCATGACTTAAGATAAACTCCACAAACTTATTCCTTTATGCAGTTATTTTCATTAGATTTAGTTTTTACACTGAGAAAGGATTCTTCATCTGAAAAACACTTCATAAAGGATGAAACATTTTGTTTGTATACCATACAAAGCCTGGATCATTGAAAACTTCCTGTCCTTAACTGCTTATGCAAAAATGATTCATGGTGCAAATTGGTATTCACAAGTAATTATGTGCATTAATTTATGTTTTTCCTTTCTACAGACATCTAAAGATTAGATTTATAGGTGGTGTTGAAACACACTTTATTTCGTCTTGAAATCAAGATTGCAACATACTTGATATTCACATTCTGTATGGATTTTAAGCTATTGTCATCATGATGATGGTTTGGGTGCTTTGTGAAGGAGGGCTGTATCTTAGAGTACTGGTTTGGTTAAATACAATACGTGGACAAAAGACCAAGTAAGTTTTAAGGAGTTTTATGACAAACAGTATTTTTCCCAAGCACTCAAAACAGCACATGAAAATATGTAAGGCTAAGTTCTTACATGGGGTCTTTTAACCTATTTTAGCTAAAAAAAAAATATTAAAAACAAATTAAAAATTGAAGCAAAATAGGAAAACAATAGCAGTCTTCTACTTAAAAATGGTTTTGATATTGTCAAAATAGCTTTTCATTAGAAGATGAAAATGTCATTTTCTTCAATGTCTGTTTGGATTAAAGTCTGAAATTTTAATTTTATCAAGAAGGAAATTTTTTTGTGAGGAATAAAAAACCCCCAAACATTTCAACTGACTATAATATATAATATATGCAGGATATATATAGGTACACATGCAGGAATACAGAGCCAGCATCTCCACTGCTGTAAAACATCTAAGTGTCTCTGAAGTCACAACTTGCCTAACTAACATCAGCTGTGAATCTCACCTAAGAAAGGAATTTTTGCTGATCTCATATTCACCTCTCTGTGGAATGCTGGAGCAGGTTTCTGAGCAACATGATTTTGATAGAAAAGGCATAAATATAGTAGTGTAGGGAACTACAGAGCTAACCTTTAAACACACCAGTGGCAAGAAACAGAGGTATGGCTGTAACAGCACTTAACAGTGGAATCTTGAAGGGAAAGTCAAGCTTGTCTGTAGGAAGGCTACTAAAATTCTTTCCAGGTCTTCAGAAAAATTGTGATTGCAATGTGATTCTTTAAGACTACTTAAGACTAAGACCACTTAAAATGATAATGACTCAGGTCTCAGGGAAGAGCCTTCAATGTAGTGGTTACTGATCAGTGTGGCATGTTTATTTGAGTGAGCAATTCCAGGGATGTGTTTTCTGGGTGGTACTCATTTCACTTCTAAAGCCTTTCACAATTACATATATAAAAGATGCCTCTACAGCACAGTAAGACTAAATGCAGTATTTTCAGGCAAGCACACAAATCTCAGCTGTGCTGATGACTCTGAACTTCCATGTTAGCATGAAAGCTCCCTCTTGATGTTTATTGGTACCCAAATTTGTAAAGCTGTACTTTTAGTATCTAACAGCACATTTCTACGTAGCAGCTTTTCAAGATAATATTGAACAATGCTATTAAGCAGTACTACACAAGAAATGTAGTGAATAGTATTTCAGAATCTAACTTGATTCATTTTCATTTTCTAGTAACATTGGAGAATACCCCATTTTGCCAAGTGCAACTCACACTTCTATATTTTACTTTCTTTGGTATGTTCTGGGCTTTTTACAGTTGTTTTTAAGACTTCCATTGAGGTATATCCTTCAGTAAGGATTGCAGAATTTAAGATGATGAAGAGTCTCATCTGACACGGAGCAGGTACTCTTGTTCTCCAGTGCTTGCTCCAGGCCACTTCAAATGATGGAATCTTACAATTTAAGAGAACTCTTGCTATGATATCTATATTTAAGATATGTGGGGCAGGGAGGAGGTCAGGGAGGGAAAATCTGTGCTTATGAGTAACTTCAGGTAGATGGAGTTGAGCTGAATGTATATAAAATTTGGAGAGCTCCCCCACTAACCTACAACGAAATATATATATTAATCCCTGGCTTCTTATTTGGTTCTAGAGAAGAAATTTATTGTGACCTAAAGAAGTCCTTGCTTACATTTAGAAGTTCACTTCTTGTACTTCTTTGTGAACTCTCAAATTCAGAGATATACCACTGACTTCACTGGGTTTAAAGAAAATTTGTGTGCTTCCTCAAAGATCAGAATCAGGCCTCAAAGTTTTTTTTTTTGTCCTACAGACCTATATTCTTCATCTTTCCTGAGTCACAGAACCAGCTCTACTTTGTTGCAAAGACACAAAAGTAGCAGTGATTCTCCTTCGGTATATAATTTGGTTATCTGAGTTAAAAGTGTGTTAAATACTTCAGGCAAGAAGCTATCAATGCCTCTGTGAAGCATTTAGATATTGGAATATTTGAAAAACTTCTGCTACACATTGCTTAGAATGGTTTAGGATATAATTACAGGAATGATAAATCTCAGTGTTACGCCCATTTTTTGTTCTGCTTTTTTTGTGGGAAGGCAAACTGAACACCGAAACTGGTCTGGTTGAGGACTTCTGAACCCTCTTTTGTTAATTTTGTTCTCTTAAATTTGAAACATCACTCCCTCTCCTTGCAAGGTGCTCAAGGTAGATGGACATCCTTCCTGTCTGAATGGTGACGGGCTTTCTCCAGGCTGGTGAGAATGTTGTTCCACAGGACCATCCAGTCAAGGAGGACACGCGAAGGGACCTTCCACCATTCTCTTCTAAGACAAAGCTTAGCAAGTAAGTACAACAGAATGAAAGTTGGGTCAATTTAAGAATTCAGCAGAGAGGCTTCTACTGTACCTAGCAGATCGGAACTTGAGCTCATGGTAGCATTGCACAAAGCTGTGATAAATGAAAGTGATTGGCAGGGCTAATAAAACGATGCCACTAACCACACAAATTCCTCCAAGAATCCTTCCTGGTACAGTGATGGGACACATGTCACCATAACCAACTGTGGTCATCGAGATGATCACCCACCAACAAGCAGCAGGAATGCTGGCATAATCCTTATTCTTTGTTCCCAAGTCCAGCCCATTTTCAAGAAGCTGTGAAAGTGCACTGAAAATTGCCATAGCAACACAGATAAAGACAAGTAGCATCACCATCTCTCTGTAACAACGCTTCAGAGTCAGACCAAGTGTTTGAAGGCCAATGAAATGACGGGCCAGTTTAATCACCCAGAAGATTCTCATCATTCTTAAGACCCTCAAGGTGACTCCAGCCCTCTGAAGCTGTGAATTTTCCCCTGTGAAAACTGTCATTAGAACAGAGATGTAGTAAGGAGTAATTGCCAGCAAATCAATGATGTTGAGAGGTCTTCTGACAAACTCACACTTGTTTTTGGAGACGATGAACCTCACAATGCATTCTGCAGTGAACCAGCCTATGCAGATAGCTTCAATTATCCTGCCAAAAGAAACAAAGGACAATATTTATGCTCTGTGCAAAGTCTTCAGGGGATGTTTGATTTGTTCACAGATATTACCAAAGTGACACTTAGGACTTTCACAGACGACAAACAGAAAGCCATGCCAGCCTTATCCTGACCTGGCACTGGATTTCAGCCATTAACCTGAGGATCTAGTGAGAGTTTAAATTAATAATTGCTAAGAAGTTACTCACTGATCATTTTCTTTGAATTACTGATTGCTACTAGTCATAGTACTGGGGAAATATACCTACGAAAACTGGAACCCTACAGGAAATGGTAGGACACCAATGCCAATGAGTAACCTTGTCTAGAACAGCTGGGTTTGTTTTAGTTTTTTTTTTTTCGTTCATTGAGTTTTGGGGGATTTTTTTTTTAATTATTATTATTATTTTTCTAAGTCTGTGAGGCCTGATCCACTTCAGAATGCCAAGAGCTGTTGATCAGTGAACTGTTTGGTTATGAACAGCAATGTATAGAACCAGACTGCTAAACTAAAATGGAAGTGCAGATGGAGTAGGCAAAAATAAGTATTTGCATTGGATGATTCATGCTTATTAGTTCTTTGGAACCAACCTAAACCAGTCTATCTGATCTACATCCCAAACAGGGGTTACCTAGAACTACACTCAGATCTCTCTAGGTATTGCTCCAGATGGTGTTTTATTTTTCAGTATTGCATCCATAAAGTACTAAGCTTGTGTCCTCCTATTTACCACTATGCTCTGCATTACTGAATTTTCTCTCTTGCTGTAAATGTAAGCCCACCTAAACTACATTGCAGCAAAAATGTCAAGGTAACCAAATGTTAAGGTAATAGGCAAGATCCTTTTCTTGCCAAATGCAGAAGAAATCCTGGAAGGGGATTTCAGTATGTTTTTAAATATTTTCAAGTCCTGTGCATTGAATGAGACTTGAGAATATATCAACTTGAAACCAATGGAAGGTAGAAACAGAAGCTAAAAATGTCACTCAAAGATTAGTAACTGTTGTGCACAGATCACAAATCTCTCTAAGATTTCAGACTGTGCTCACTTTTTTAATACATGAGAGCAGGGAAGCTAATCTTCCCCTCCTTCCTCCATTTATCTTTTCAACCAACAGTTTGAGCAAAGAAAAAGCCCATTACTGATGCCTTCTTTTACCAGCTCTGAAACCAAACTGGTGTGAGATCAGAGATTCAAAAATACTGCCAGAAAACAGAACCAGAGTTTTTTGCTACTGTAAGGACTCTAACAAGGTAGCGTCTGTTGAAACATTTTGATTTGCAATTGAAAATCCAACAGTCATTTCAAAGCTAAAATGTTTCTTCCCTAACACATCTGTGTAATTTCTTACCACTTCTGAAATCTATTGTTATTAATAAGATGGTGGCCTGTTAGAAAGACAGTATTCTTCTCTAACTGAGGCAATTATAGATTCTATAAACTAACTTTTTCATAGATGTTTTACACACTAAAATTTTATTTATTGTTCATTAATTTTTTCATTCATTCTCTTTAGTTTTAAGCCAAAATTGGAAGAAACAGTAACAGTCACTTGATGTAAAGCCATAAGGTACATTGTAATTTTAGCAACAGTAAATTTAAATGACCATAAATTAATTACTTAAATAATTAGTCACATAAAATTGGACCATGCTTTTCTTTCTTCATGTATAACAATGGAAGTTCTGTAAGCAAATGGTTTTTCTTCATAAAGGACTTGCAGAACACTAGTTCATGTTAACACCTTTTAATGGAAAGTCCTTTCAAATTCAAAACCAGTTTGCTCTTAAGAATTAGGCATTCTCTTAAAATTAAGCTTTTGGAAACTTCCTTTATGTTTGAAAAAAAATCAAGGAAAAAAATGCTTAATGGGTAAGTTTACTTAAATCTATTTTACTTATGATGAGGAACTACCTAAGATTTGCCCAGTACAATCAAACAGCAAGAGCATGATAATGGACAAACTGATGTCTGAATGTTGTCTAGTTGAGACCTCAGGTAATGACTAAAAGAAAAATTGTATCTAGATAGAAAGTTGCAGCTAGGAATATTCAGCAATTCCAACAGACTATTTCTTTACATTTTATGAGATTTCTCTGGTAGTGTTGTCTGTATCCTATGACATGAAGCATTTAAATGAAGAAAAAGTTTGTAATTATACCATTTAAAGCTTTTCACTTACTATTTCCTCCTAATACCCTGATAATGTGAGAAACATGACTCCTCCATTTTGTCACCCTTTAGACAGGTCATCTCTGGGGTGAGATTTAAAGAAGTTAGGTCCTGATTGTTGTGATACAGTAGAAATTTTCTTCATGAATCAACACTGATTCAGTGGTCATATAACTTTGGGGAATAGTTGTACAAGTGCAAGTCCATGAAATATGATCAATCCATTGTTTTACTCTGACTGTTACGGGGATAAGAGACACTGTAAATCAGTTATGCTTCAGTAGGAAGGACTGAAGAAGTATTTTAGAACAGATTTGAAGTGAGCTAAGAACATCATTGATGCAAAAATGACAAGCGAGATCAAGGCGGTGGGGGATATATTAATGCCATTCCGTTTTAACTTGCACTTCTCTTTCTCCATTTAGCATTCATCCTTCTTTCTCCTGGCTGGGGAGAAGTTAATGAAGAAGGGTGTCCCTTATTTTTTTCCTTCCTCTACTTACTTTTCAGCCATCAGTGAAACATTTTACTTTTTTCCTCTCTTGTCACTCCTTTTTTGCCTGTGTAGACAGATTTTGGCAGTACTGGTGAATCACACAAAAATGAGGGCTTTGGTGAGAAAAACTAAAAACCTCTGGTATGTTGGGAAATCTGGAGTGCTACATTCTACATTTCCACTTTCAGATCAAGTCTCCCTCTCCTTGCAGTGACTTATCTTTATAGTTAACCTTATCAGTGGATAAATAACATCTAATAAGAAAAGCAATTTTAATAATTAGTCCTTAAGAGAACTTAACAGAGTATGAAGTTAAAGCCAAATAAAAGGCATATACTCAGAAGACTAAAATACCTGTATTTTTCATAATCAATTCTTAAAATATTTTCTTCATATTCACAGGGCAGACTGCTTTTATTGCCTATGTTTGGAATAATGCTGTATTAAAATTTATAACTATGTAATTAAATAGTGACTTTATTTGGTAAAAATATAGTACCTATTTTATAAACTTCCATCACAGTTTCGGGTTGGTTGGGTTTTTTCAGTTCAAAAATAATTGGTATCCAAAAAGGAGAGGGGTAATTAACAATTAAGTCATGAAGTATTTTCTTGAAGATTCCCTACAAATTTTACAAATAATCACAGAAAATACTAAGTCCTAATTTTTATTCAGTTACAGACTACTCCTGCTCAAACTTACTGTTCATTGTCCCAGACTAAAGCACATGAAAGAGAGATTTTCCTCACAAAATTTTAAGCTGCTTGGTATTTAGCAGGCTTTCAAGATTGCTCTAATGAATCTTTTGTCCATAAACAGAAAATCAAGCCTTTGCAAACCTCATTCCTACTTTAATCTCATCAATGTTCAGTTTTCTGTTCCATATAACTTTCTCTCAGAATAAGCTACTTTATGTACAATGAGTTAAACCATTTCAGAAATCATTTTTTCAATCACTAGTTTGTTATTACTAAAAAAGAGAACTATGTAGTAACTGTCTTAGAATTGTTTCAACTTAGCAATATTCTTTGCCTCAGCTTGCCAATTCATACATTTTCAATGGTGAGTTGGTTGAAATCGAGCCAAAATATTCCTTAGTGACACTATTATCTATTAAGCTTGTAAATAAAACATACACAGCAACAGGACACATGAGGAAAACAGATGATATGATTAAAGACAGTATATGACAGGATTAAAGATTTAAGACTGTCGGCACTGATTTGTTAAATTGTTGCTAAAGCCTATTTCCATGTAAAGCACATTAAACCTGAAAAATGCCCAAGCAGTAGCTAGAATGATCAAATCCTGCTCAGGAAGACTCCTAAGTGATTTCAGGGTTTTTTTAATCCTTTTGAAATCAAGGGCTTCCTTCTCACTACAAACTGTGGAGTAAAGGCCACAGAACAGCTAGTTTCCCTGAATTAAAAACCCTGCTGGCTTTTTTTCCATTCTGTCCCTGCTTTGGTAGAAATTATACGTTGTCATGCATTAAACTCTGGTGCTTTGCGTAGGAGGCTGTAATCACTCCCCAGGGAAGGGGCAAATCCCTTTCACAGCTCGAAGGGGAGACCTGGATAAAAACATCTTGAGCCCTGAGATCCTCAGCATCTTTTCCATATATGTTGAACATGACTGGCACCTAGCCCTAGTGAGTTTAAGGCTCGGCTGTGCCCAGCATCTGCTCTTTGCTTCACCTCTATTTTTCAAAGAACTGGTAAATTCAATAGAAGAATCCATGTCTGTGTTTTTAATCTAGGTCTTTGGTTCCATTCTTTACCTTCAGCCCACTGTTTTAACCTCGCAAAAATGTGGTATTCAAGTTAGATCTTGTCCAGGAAACGAGTTCTTACTGTTTTTTGAAGAGATGCTGAACATGAACATTCAGGTGTTTTGAAATTCCACCACTATAAAGGAATAATATTTTTTGTGTGTCTAAAATTCAAATGCAATTTTTAGGCTGGTATTTTGCAGAGATTAAAAAAGCCCACTGGCTCTTGATGAGAGATGCTGTTTGGAGAAACTACTGTGTTTATTTGCTTTTTCTTAAGAACACGGCAATCATGTAGGCTTGATAAGCCAGTGATTACTTCAGTACAAACTTAATCATGATTATTAAGTGGAAAGGGGACAACCATCTCCTCTTAGTGCTAACAAGCTACTCGTATTCAGCATTAGAAAAATAGTTTTAAGGCAGGTAGATGGAACTGTGCTGGCAGTAAGTCAAGAAGCGTCAAATGATTTCCTATTACAGGCTTGAGAAGCTCTCCCTGGAAGATTACGCTCCCAATCAGTGTATGGACAGGTCCCTGAGCAGAGACTCACAGTATGCATCTGTTGGCACAGTTCAGAGGACAGCAAAGATCACTTGAAATTGCCAGCAGCAACAGAAGGCATTCCTGCTGTCTGCTCCTAAACTCAGCAAATCTAATGCAAATCTTTTGCTCTGGTAAGTGGAACTTGCCAAGGCAGGGAACGGAGCAAAAATCTTAGAATGAAATTAATAACTCATCCCTCATCCTGAGAACAGGCAATCCCTCTGCAATCAGGGAGTTGTATTTCAGTGTCTGTAATATCTGCAAAATTCTGAGGTGAGCTTTCCCATCCCTCTCTCCTTGAATAAAGCTCACTCCTGGAGTTCTCTGTTGCCTTCTAAAGGGTGTTATCCCAAAGGATCAGAAATAGCCACAGGCTGTTCATCCTATGAGAATGTGGTCACCAAGAAAAGGCATAACAACATAATGGTTTGTGAAAAAAGTTTGGTGGATTTAATTCCTCTTCTGCTGAAGGGGTGTTCATACAAGGAAAACAAATACAGCTGGTGTTAGCTGGCATCCCCAGTAGCCCTCACTGCAAACCCTATTAAAGAGGCTGATTTTGTAAATGCTAGAATTAGTGACCCACTCTGAGGTCTGTTGCTGAGATATGTCCAGGTAAGGTGGAATACACAGTGCTGGTCAGCTGCTTTCACTAAGGTATCCAAAACAGTTCTGGGAATGGTTACCATAGGAGTTAGCCAAAGAAATTATCCATGTGGCACCTTTGTGACATAACACACTGAGGCAAGGGCAGGGGGGCTTATTGTGACAGACTGAAAATATCAGAGTTGCTGGGTTTCCTGAGGTGTTCTCACCTCACCTCCATGGCTTATGCTGAGCCATGAATAACAGACTACATCCAAATCTACAACCTAAGGATTTCTAGATTAGCCCATTCAATTTTCACTTCTAAAACTTCTCAGAATACATTTTTGGAATAACGTACATTCTTCATACCAGTAATTACAGTGTCATGCAAGTCAAAACTCACTTGTGTACAGCATTAATGTAACAATTTCTTTTGGGGAAAAAAAAATTAAAGTTTTGTATTACTGTGTTAGAGAGAATTTCTTTATTTTGATTAGGAACACTGTTTAATAAACAAGTGACAGAATTTGGTTTCAAACTTTTAAATGTATCAGGAAGTGGACAGATTTTAAAAAGCCTTCTCACCTCAGAGGGGACTGTATTGCCCAGAGTATGCAATACCAGAAACTTCCATGGAATTTCTGTGGTCAGGCTTTCAAATAAGCCACGTAGCTACTTAAGTTTTGCAAACACAACTATTTTTAAATGAAAAAAAACCTACAAAGTAAAGAAATCATAAAGGCAAATAAAATCTTTTTGGCAACTGGGCATGTTAGGTCCAATCCTATGGCACATGTAAGTAGTGATAACTAAACTGGACAGCTCACTTAAAAGCAAGGATAGCTAACATGCTCTTTTCCAGCTGTAACTGACTTTTTAGCAATGATGCAGCAAGTGCAAAAGGAGTGGCTCCACCTTGGTGGTCACCTGTGGACAAAGGTGCATGCATTCGTCTGTTTTCCATGTGTTTGCCATCAGATTGGGATCAGTTCCTGTGCACTCAGGGTGCATGGGTTAGATGACCCAGTCTGTACTGGTGCTTATATGCAACAGACTTTTCTGACATTGGTAGAAACTTCAGCTGGTGGAAACTTTACTATTTTTCTGTTGCAATAACATTTCTACAGCTGGTACAGAAGAAACTCACCCCATCACTGGTAGTCATTGTTCTGGTTCTAGAAGGACCCTTCACTGTCCTGGGAACTGTTTAGCTATTCTGCACTTTCCAAGTACTTAGGACCTTATCCTTCTAACACTTGGTATACCATATGTAGTTGTTCAGAAGAGTAAAATTAGGATCCTGAAGACAAAGGCACTATTAAAGAAAAATTACACATCCCATGCCATGTTCCTCTGCAAGCTTAACGCTTTCTGTAAGAGAAAACTTGTGCTTGATTTTCACTCCATGAAGATGTGAACAAGGACATGACCGATGTGGTCAATGCTATTGTAGTGTTGCATCTGTTTTCCCATGCCTCTTGGGAGTATCTTGCTGCTGCACCAAGAGGTCACCCACAGCATCTACTCTTGAAATAACCTTGCTAAGCTTAAGGCTTTTTAACTGGAAGAACCCTTAGGACCTTCTTTTGATATATCTGAATCTAAGCAGGAATCAACAGCTTCTCACACTGCATCTGCTTTCTTTTTCATACAATTAATTCTTTGGCTCAACTACAATGAGAAATACAGGTGAAGTTTTCCATTAAGCTAATGGAAGCTATGAAAATACTTTCCAAGGAATTAATCTGGCTGCTAAGATATATCACATTCCAATTAACTCTATGGTAAAAGATGATGATTTCATAATGACAAGGCTGCAATTTCACTGTAGTGCCCTTTTAGGAGAGCAGAAGCTGAAAACTTTTTGTTGAATATCCTCTCTGTTTAAAAAAAAGGGAGAAGCTAGCAAATACCAGAAATGTTTACTTCTTTCTTTTTAGGTCAGTTGTATTTATGGGAGAAATTCTACCAGACTGGTCTCAATTTTGTTCTCTAGGGAACAGGGAAGAGGAAAGAGAGAAAGAGGGAACAGAAGAGTGAGTGCAAGAGTTGCATCAATGTAACCCTAACCTGAGGTCAAAGAAGATGGAAAAGGGTTTGTTCTTACTAGTAAGGCTCAGGATTGAGCGTTACAGCCCATGCCTTGCTTTCTGCAACTATCCTGCAATGTTTATTATGCTTAAAGTAAATGTAAATATCTGTTACATTTAAACACTGGGGTGCTTGAATTATGCATTTGCAAGAGCTCGATGTGCACTTTGATCATCTCCGGTGTTCCCCACATAGAGAATCTGAGATGTAAAGGGAGGAAGGGGGGTAAGGCTGTTTCCACATACAGGATTCTACCAGAACAGAATCGTAACAGGCAGTGCATATGCTCCAGCAGAAGGATGCGTACAAATACATGCAGAGTATTTACAGGATTTGTCTTTTCCCAAAGGAAAAGACAAAGGAATTGAATTCTTTTGAGGGGTCGTTTTCCTTTTTTTCCCACAATCGTAAGGCATAAATTGATTTTCAGAGTGTCTGAAGTTCCCTGTGTGGTCCCGTGTCTCCTGAAAGGGGGCAATAAGATCTCCAAGAACCTGCACGGCATCCTCATTACGAATAGGAGCCGTATCCCGATGGCCCGGCTGCGCTGCCAGTCTGCCCAGAGCCGAGCCTGCAGCGCGGCCGCTCCGGGAGTCCCCCGCCCGTCCCCTGCGCTCGGGGCCGCGGGTGCCCGGCAGAGCCCGGCGGCAGCCGGAGCTGCGGAGCAGCGCCACTCCCCCGACACCCCGACATCCCTCCCCGTGGCCCAGCTCAGGGCCGGGGTTTCAAGGCGTGCAGACGATCTCCGCCGGCGGAGGCTACAGCCACGGACGTCAAGACAAGGGGCAGGAAGGACACACTGGACGGGACACACGGGGACCGGACAGCGGGAAAATAAAGGATCCTCCTACCCTGAGGGCTCCCTCACTGACTCTGCTGTGTACCTGCTCTGCTCCTCCACGCTGCGATTCTCCGGCGCCCGCCACTCGGGCAGGGTGCTGGCGCACAGCACCACCATGGACACAATGACGAAGAGGATGGAGACGGTGGCCAGGACCTGGGCGGCCACGGAAGACGTGGGCTCTTCAAAAGTCCTTCTCATCCTCTCGAGCCACTTCCTGCCCTCGGCTCCCGGGGGCCGCCGGCCCTTGCCCTCGGGGCCGCCGTTCGGTTCCTCCGCCGCGTAGTAGGTGCACGTCTCGGACATGCGGTCGTCGAGGCGGCGCTGGCAGCAGTAGTCGAGGTGGGAGCCCTCCAGCCCCCAGTAGATCATCTCGTTGTAGAAGGAGAGCTCGCACATGTGCGGCACGAAGCGCAGGTGGCCGTGCCGGACGTACAGCATGATGAAGCCGAAGGCCTCCGAGTGCCTGTCGAAGAAGTACTCGTTCCGCTCCCGGTCGTAGTCGTCGCACACCTCCAGAACGTCCTGCTCCGAGAGGCAGCCGTGCAGGCGACTCACCCGGCGCAGCGGGAAATCCTTCAGCACCTCCCGGGAGAAGGAGTACCGGGTGCCCCCGACGTTCAACACCACCGAGGGACCGCGGCCAAAGTTCATGGCTTGGGCGGGACGGAGGAGGGGAACGGCGGGCAGGGCAGGGCGCCGAGGCGGGGGGCAGCGCGGGCGGCAGCGGCTGCCCCGGCTCCGGCTCTGCGCGCACCGCTGGCGGCTCCCGCTCGGCGACGGGGCGGGCAGCGGGCGGGGAGGGAGGCAGGGG